>JACEIK010016621.1:0-15200 GCA_018107945.1 Datura stramonium
TTAGTTCACAAAATATAAAAACTTTTCTTCACACTGTTGTCTTCATTTTTAGAGTTACAGTAAATTGACACTTGAGGTAATTTTGCCCCGTAGTCCAGTCTGTGTGGGATCGATACTTGGCTTACTTGAGCAACTTACTACTTGTTCGACCACGTGCACTTGCGTGTAGTCATCCAGACAGCCGAACAGTGATATCACTCCTTTTAGGGACATACCCTTGGAAAGGTATGAACGACCTCCCGACTAGGCATACAAGTCAGACTTCATATGTGCTCATGTGGAGTATGTCGGTTATAGAAATCTCCTATTGTTCTTCATGGTTTTGAAATATGCATGATTATGCTATTTTGGCTCAAGTTATGATTTATGAAATGTTTTTCCCGCATGTTATGACTTTGATGGGTTTATGAATATTTTTGGAAATATTGAGCATTACGATATATTGACGATTTCAGTCGTATAATCATGATGTCCCCACTCCTTTAACTTTTATGTTTTTAAGCATTGCTTTTCATACCTTACATACTCAGTACTATCCAAGTACTGACCCACATATTTTCAGGATCTTATTCGCAGGTTGAGCATCGTCCCTAGCTTGTGCTCAGTTCCGCTCAGTGTTCAGTGGTGAGTCCTCATGATTCGAGGGCATCATGTTCAGACTTGTTTAATTGTCTTATGTTTTCAAAATGTTTGGGTTAGTTGGGGTCTTGTCCCTTCAACCCGTCTTTTATGATTAGAGGCTTTGAGACTTATGTGTAGTATTTTGTCATTGATGAATGTATTTCGGTTTGTAATTTCTTATAATTCATGATACGATTTTCAGTTAGTTTATTATTGATAAGTTAAGTTTTCCACCTTTTTGTGAATGAAATAGTATTATGCTCATGTCATGGCCTGACTTGGGGTCTGTCAGGGCTCCTTGTACCGTGTCTACAATCCGGGTGTACTCTCGGGTCGTGATTAACTTGGTATCAGAGAAATAGGTAGATGTGTCCTAGGGAGTCTGAAAGCCACGTTAGGTAGATTCTTTTTCATGGGTGTGAAGAGCACCTCATTTACGACGAAGAGGTTACTGAACATTTTAGGAATATTCCCTTCTTTCATAATCTATGTCATGCAGTCAAAATCTCTCTCTTTCTAATTCTTGTTGTTCGCGACTACAGAAAATTTATGGATCCCAGAAGGATAATTAAAAGGAGGAACAAAAATGATGAAGGCCATGAGGGTGGAAATAATGATGGGCGTCAGCAAGCCCCACCTGTTCAGGAGCCCCAAGCACCCGAGCTAGTTGCCCATGCCGAGTTTCGGGCGCCTATTCAAATGATGGCGCATGCCTTGACCGCTCAGGTTAACCAGCATGTTGTTGCGCCTGTTCCTCAGAATGACAATGCAGCAGCAGCCCGGATCAGAGACTTTTGAAGGATGAACCATCTTGAGTTCATAGGGGAAAAGGTGGGCGAGGATCCACACGAGTTCATCGAAGGTATTTTGAAGGTCACTTAGGTCATGGGAGTGACAAGTGAGGAATGTGTTGATTTGGCCTCTTATAGGTTGAAGGAGGTCGCTTAAATTTGGTACAAGCAATAGAGGGATAGCAGGGCAGCGGGAACAGCCCCTATCAGTTGGGATGAGTTCCACATAGCCTTTCTCGACAGGTTATATTCCATCGGGAGATGAGGGAACTGAAAGCGATTGTGTTTGTCAACCTTAATAAAGGAAAGATGACGGTGTTGGAATATGCACTTGAGTTCACTCGCCTTTCAAAAGATGCCCCGGAGTTACTGATGGATCAAAGGGCGCGGGTGAGCAGATTTGTGCAGGGAGTAGCTGAGTATCTGGATAAGGACTGCAGAATAGCCCTACTTCAATAGGATACAGACTACCTATGGATAGTCCTCTATGCTCAGCAGATGGAAGCAGCTCATATGAGGCAGAGAGNGATGGAAGCAGCTCATATGAGGCAGAGAGAGGCCAAGAGGGCCAGAACTGATAGCCACAGGTTCTCCCAGCCTAAGCCAAGGGGTGAATTTCACCAGCAGCCCTAGCACAAGCCCACTGCACAAGCACCATCTTTAGCCACTACTCCATCCAGGCCACAGGATGGTCAGAGGAGCAGGGCCTCAGGTTCGAGGAGTCAAAACAGCATGCGCATAGAGTGCACATTCCCATCTTGTGCTATTTGTGGCAAGATCCATCCAGGGAAATGTTTGGTGGGCTCAAATGCATGTTTGGGGTGTGGCAAACCCGGACACAGACTTAGGGATTGCCCTGCAGCTAGGTCAGGGGATAGTGTAGCCCGCACTTCAGCAGCCAGTTCAGCCATCCCAGTAGCACGTCAGACTCAGCAGGGTGCTCCGACTAGCTCAGTTGGCGACTAGTGCCAGAACAGGTTTTATGCACTTGGCTCTCGGCAGGAGCAAGAGACTTCTCCCGATGTGGTTACGGGTATGTTGCGAGTTTTTCATATTGATGCTTATGCTTTATTAGATCCGAGAGCCACACTATCTTTTGTGACACTTTACATTGCCAGTCACTTTGGGGTCAGTCCTGAAATCTTCTCCGAACCATTTTATGTCTCTACCCCTATTGGTGATTCAGTCATAGCGAGGCGTGTATATAGAGGTTGCCCTATTACAGTGTTGCATAAGGTTACCTCCACAGACTTAGTAGAATTAGCTATGACTGATTTTGACATCATCTTAGGCATGGATTGGTTGTTTGCATGTTATGCTTCTATTAACCGTAGAACTCGTGCAGTGGAGTTTCAGTTTCCAGATGAACTGGTTTTAGAATGGAGGGGTGGTTCAGCGATACGCGTAGGTCGCTTTATTTCCTATATCAAGGGCAGAAAAATGATTTCCAAGGGCTATATTTACCACTTCTTTAGGGAATAGGATGTCCCGGCCGAGACCCCGAACATTCAGTCAGTTCCCGTGGTGGGTGAATACCCTGAGGTATTTCCAGATAACCTACCAGGTCTCCCTCTAGAGAGGGAGATTGATTTTGAGATTGACCTTTTACCCGACACGCAGCCCATATCAATTCCTCCCTACCGAATCACCCAAGTCGAGCTAAAAGAGTTAAAGGAGTAGTTGAGGGATTTGCTGGATAAGGGTTTTATTAGACTGAGTAAGTCCTCATGTGGTGCCCCAGTGTTTTTCACCCGGAAGAAAGATGGTTCCCTGCGGATGTGTATTGACTATAGACAGTTGAACAAGGTCACCATCAAGGATAGATATCCCTTACCTAGGATTGATGACTTATTCGATCAGCTTCAAGGTGCCAAATACTTCTCTAAGATAGATCTCAGGTCCGGGTTTCACCAGCTCAGAGTCCGAAAGAGCGACATTCCAAAGACTTCTTTTAGAACCCGGATGGCCACTATGAATTCATTGCTATGTCTTTTGGACTAACCAACGCGCCTTCAACTTTTATGGATTTGATGAACAGGATATTCAAGGCATATTTGGATATGTTAGTGACCGTGTTCATTGAGGACATAATAATATACTCCCGGAGTGAGGAGGAGCATGCCGCACACTTGAGGGTAGCACTCCAAACCCTCAAGGATAACCAACTATACGCAAAGTTCAGCAAATGTGAATTTTGTCTGAAATCAGTTTCATTTTTGGGGCATGTGGTGTCAAGCGACGGTATAAGGGTGGACTCCCAAAAGATAGAAGTAGTAATGAACTGGCCCAAACTGTTAAAGCCTTTGGAGATCAAAAGCTTTTTGGGCTTAGCGGGTTACTATTGGAGGTTCGTGAAAGGTTTCTCATCCATTGCAGCCCCACAGACGAGATTCACTCAGAAAAAGGTGAAGTTCCAATGGTCGGAGGCTTGTGAGAAGAGCTTTTAGGAATTGAAAGCCAGACTCACTTCAGCACCGGTGTTGACTTTAACAGAGGGTACCGATGCCTTCGTTGTATATTGTAATGCTTTGAGGTTTGGACTGGGATGTGTATTGATGCAGCATGGAAAAGTCGTAGAATATGCTTCCAAACAGTTAAAAACTCACAAGAAGAATTACCCAACCCATGATCTTGAGTTGGCCGCAGTGGTATTTGCTTTGAAGATATGGCGAGACTATTTGTATGGGGTTCATGTAGATGTATTCATAGACCACAAGAGTTTACAATATGTGTTCACATAGAAGGAACTAAATCTTCTGCAATGGAGGTAGTTGGAGCTACTTAAGGACTACGACATGAGTGTCCTTTATCACCCTGGCAAGGCCAACGTGGTAGTAGACACTCTTAGTAGACTTTCTATGGGAAGTGTGTCGCATGTGAGTGTAGACAAGAAGGAGCTGGTAAAGGAGGTACATCGAATTGTAGAGACTGAATATATGTTCCATGCACATATCCTCTTCATTTATTCCACAACTCATTCATCCATTCAATGATATGATCACGATAATCATTCATGTCAACACTCTCAAATTTATCCTACAATAGTCGGAAAAAATGGACTGTGTTAATGCATTGAAAGATACTATCAAATTTTTTCGTATTTGTACCAATAAATTGTAGTTCACAAAGAATAATAACCGTATATTCTATTAAAAAGAAATTATTTAAGAAATCATGCTTTTATACAAATAAGAAGATTACTCAATAGAGCAAAGAGTGAATATAAGGAAATTGGTCCCTGCAATAGCACTGTTTATACTATACTATGACACATGTATATGGGAATGTTGCCTTTTCTTCATGGAACAGAAGGATAATATACATGTTATAACATTATAATTTCTTCAGCTCTTCCTCAAATCCGAAGAATACATGATGTACGAAGATATGCTTTTTTCCAACAGATTAGACTAATTAACTAGTAAAAGTTGTTATTCTAAAAGTACTTGAGCCAAGAGATTATTAAAAAAATCTAATGTCTAAAGGTAGGGGGGAGTAAACAGCTATGATTCACTATTGGGTGCCTAATCGATTCATGCAATAGAATAAATACATAAATCAAATGAATCATCATAATTAATCATGATAACAAGTAATATAAATATGATAGAAAGCACAAGAGTAAAGGGGAAGTAGACTTTGGATTCTTTTAGCAATTCAATGTAAACTAGAGACTCCGAATTTCAAAAGATGTTATGCTCGACATAGGGGGATTAGGCAGCATCGCGTTTTGTTGGTAACTCCCAAAATTCTCCCGAGTGTACATTTAAATAAAAAGTGGAAAAATGAAGATTAGAGGAGAATAAAGAAACAAAAATGATTATTAATTGTTTTAAAATAAACTGAGTTAAAAAATAAATGGAGATCCTAATAAACACAGATAGTTGTAGAATTCTAATACATGATCATGTCAACATTAAAACGCCAATGAAGTTATTTTGGTATAAAATTATGACCACGATAGATTCTCAAAGAATTGAAAACAAAGTAAAGACTAGCATTAGATATAAACCACACAATTCACCCTAACCGGATTGGCAGCCTCCTTCCAAGTATTATTCCTCCATTTTATCTTCTTATAAAGAGACTTAAGGAAAGCAAAGTGGCGCGAGAACAAATTCACTATGTTCCTAAAAAAATCATTAGAGCATCTACATAATTTGAACCTACATCTAAAGGAAAAAGAGAGTAAACAAAACGAGGTTTCCACTGTATTCACTTGTATAGAAACATGACAACTTGCTATAGATCTTGAATATACACTTTTATAGAAACATTAAAACTGTACAACATGCTATAGATATGAATTGTCCAGCTTTTTGTGGCACTTCAACTTTAGGAATCAGAGATATCAAGGTGGCATTGAGTTGTTTAAATAATTCTTCATTTTGAAAGAATTTCAAAATTGATTTACATATATCCCTGCCTATTATACTCCATGCTTGCTTAAATAAGTCACTTTCACATCCATAAATACTGGATTCTTATTGCTATTAATATCAAACAATATCTTCTTCATATGATTCTCAGCGTACCCCTCTACCAAGTCTGGCCCTTTTTTTAAGATAGAACACAGGCAATATATATTGTAGGATGTTCGTATGTTATGCTGTTACCTATTCTAGCGTTAAGTTCGTTTGCGTGTCGTCTTCTTTCCTTTTTACAAATTTCACATAGAAACTAGAATTTTGAACACATTTGATATGACATGCATGAAATAATATAAAGGACCAGCTCACGGTGCCCACACTAAGGGGACTTCAGACTCGATTTACAACTACAACAATAATCGTGAACAATACGCCTTCCACTTCACATTTGTTCATTGCAAGCATATTTAACTCTTAAAGCCTTCTATGAAGTATTTATAATACTTTGGGTAGAATCATGTATACCTCAATAGGAACAAAAAACGTAGGAATATTGGCCCGATCAACAACAAGATTTCGTGCTTGGAAAATAAGAATAGGGACGCCTTTAAATACCTTGGAACGTTGACTCTAATTTTGCCGAAAATCTTCCTTTCAAGCTTACTCATTAAGAATCCTTCCAAGTACAATTTACAAACCCAACAAGAAGCAACTTCACTTGCCAAAGTTCTAGAAAAATTGGGCAGCAACAGGCCACAAAAACACACAAAGAAACACCAACACAATACTACAACATTCTCCAAGTTATAACCTCATAAACTTAAAGAAATCAAAAAGAGAATTACTTACCCTTTCTTAGAGATGTTATCAACTAAAGTAGGAGTAAACTCCTACGGTTTCCTCTGCCTAGAATTATCTAAAAACGCAGCAATACCGCAATCAACCACAAGACAACAACAAGTCATGACTTCCTTCGAAGGTTCTCTTTTCAAATCCCAAAAGAGACAAGAGTGAAGTTTCTTACCTGGGATATCTTTTCATCATTGGATAGAGCTCTTAATTCTGCGAATTGTGAAAAAAAAAGAGGTGAAACGGAGTAGAAATGAGCTTTTTAGCTCAAAATTACTTCATATAGGCAAGTTGGGCGGTGCCCGCGTGCAGCGCCCGTGCAACGTGCCGTCGCGCGCACGCGCGCGCCTGCTGCCTGCCTGTCTTGGCCCCCGCGCGCATGGGCGCTTTTCTATCTGACGATGCTGTCTTCAAACGAGCATAACTTTTTACTTCGAACTCCGATTGATGAGCGGTTTTTTTCACTGTAAACTAGACTCAAATATATTTCATTTAATAGGCTATATGACCTCTGAATCATTATATATTTGGAGATATGTTCATTTAAAGTTGACCCTTATTTACAAACTTCACATACTCTTCGCTTTTCCCTTTGCAAATGTTTCCCTCCTCACCTACGGACAACCTACGGCCAATAATTCTCTTAATATGACATATAACCATAAAATAATCATCAAAAAAATTCCGGGGTGTAACAATTATAACTCCCCCGTTCATTAACATACCATCCAGTCCTCCACTTCTTTGTCTCTCTAAATAAGTTCTTGTAGAATTCTAGGATTTTAACATTTTAATATTTATTTCGACAACTACTTAGAAAATATACCTATCAATCTAATATCATAAACTCCTTGTTCAGTCATATGGTGTCTCATTAAACATGCAGAGGAACCTATCAAAAATAAAACATACAGAGGATGTATTTTAACCAAATGCTCAAAAGTAATTCAATTCCTTTACAATTTCCATTCTCTATCTACCAAGAATTAGATGTCAATTGTTACTTTTTTATAAGTTAAACATCAAATACTTTATCCATACTAAAAAATAAAGCTCCAAATGTCATTTTCTTTTAAAAGGTACAAGTACATCAAACAACAAGAAACATTAATATGTTATATATATANTAATAGTATAAAAATTACATTGTCAGGGAATAATTAGTTATAACGATGAGTTTAAGTTTTATACCACGCTAATATGAATAGATCGAGTTAGTGAACTTCGATAAAGAAAGAACCAATAGAAACTAAAAAAGAATCAAAAGAAAAACATAAATATAAGTCACATAGAGAGGCACAAAATAAAGATGAACTTTAATAAATACCAGACCAAGATTATTTTCTATTTCACTTACATAACATATGTTACTTACTATTTATAGGCCAAACATCACATAGATTGAAATATTTCAATTACATTTAGTGGACAAGACTTAAGAAGAAGTATCCAAACAAAAGTTCTTTTGAACCAAAAAAAAGAAACAAAGAGATGAAAACCTGTGGGATATCTCTTTAAAATTAAGGTTGAAACAAATAGTTGAATAGGCGTAGAGACCTTTTAGAAACTGCTTCCAGTTTCAACAGTTTCAGCAGATTAGCTTCAAGGATTGCAAGCTAGTAAAATAGAAAACAAAATTGGACTATGGATTGTTCAAAATGGAGACATTCTCTTAAAGAAAGTTTTTATCCCTGTTGAGGATAGACTGCCAGGGGTCAATTCTTTCCGGGATACAAATAAGGTATGACCATATGGATAAGATGTTCTATTTTCTATCAATATTCAATCATGATCTATATGGATGCTTGTTCATTCATGAACCTTCATCCAAATAATTTTCCTGCCGTGAGGAAAGAAAGTGTCCACCATTATGAAATTTACACATTTCATTCCAAAGAAGTGCAATACACCATAGAAAATGATAATGACAAATCAATTTTTCATACAATCATCAAAGAATAATGTACCACATATATGAGCACAAATACTCATTTGACCGGATGAAACATGCTCTAATAATATCAGCATAATAGGCGAAGGGAGTAGTAGAATACACATCAGAAACTAATAACATCAAGTTAATTTTCATACAACAATTACCATAGAAGGTATAACACAATTAAATCAGATACTTATCTTGTAAGAATAATACTACTAAGTGAGGGGACTCTAATACACATTACCAATACTTGTGTAATATGTGGACACAACCTATACTCGACTCTTTTAGATTCTGCTCCGTCGGCTCCAAGTTTAAATCTTCCGCTCAATCTACTACATGTTTATTTTTATTTTGATAAGGAGGAAAAAGGATTCTCATAGATAGATACAAGATGTTAACAAGAATATTGAAAATTTTGGTTATAGCTCATTGAATTTGACACTAATTTGGGTCATTTATTATGGTTTTTGTTTTATTTAATGCTCCTTCAAAGTTATCCGAGACTCTTGGTGCTTCACTAACTAGTCATTTGTTTTTCAATAAAGCAAATTTACTACAACTTAGATAAGAAAAAGAGCAAGTCAATGGAAGAGAAGCATACCTTGAAAATAGAGACTTTCGATTGATATAGGGCAGAGCTGCAATCGCGATAGAAAACAGAGACTAGGGCGGAGCTGCAATGGTGAACCAAGGAAGAAGACAACCGTTGTTCGCCGAGCTACAATCGTGATGGAAAATGCTAGGCAAAGTTACTAGGCCAAAGTTTGCAATCACTGTGTTTTGAGAGAGAACATATAGTGTTTTAAAAAAATTAGAAAATACAATTTTATTATTTTAGCGCCTTGATCAGTTTCAGTGAATTTTTCTTTTATCAAATTTCTAATATTTGATTTTGGCGGCACTTTTTTCCCACTGAAGTTTCCAACTACAATTTAGGACTAGTTACTAATTTTCTTAGGACCAGATTTTGGACCTTCCCAATTAAATATAGAATTAAGGACCAAAACATAATCTCGTCCCAACACATACTTTTAGAGACGAGATTATTAACTCGTCTGTAAATATTGGTCTTGAATAAGGATTCTTCTTGTAGTAAAGGATCTACCCACTTGAGTGTAATAGTCGAAATCACGTAAGCTCTATCGTGGTAATGTCGGTTATATGACAAGTCTCCCATTGTTCCTCACGATTTTAGTTATGCATGATCATCAGTCATGATATTATGTTTTTAGTAGGCTTGACCCAATTTTTAGTTTCATTTATGATTATAAGTTTTAGCTTTAGGTCCGAATCAGTTATGATATTTGGTCATGTTTAAATCATGTGTTCAGATAATAACATGCAAGCCTTACTCCTAAAATCTTATGTTGAGATAATTTATGATATGCATGATTGTAGTTTTACTTATTTACCAGTTTTACTTAGCTTGCATTCTCGGTACATTCATAGTATTGATACTCTATACTATATTGTTTTATGATACAGACTCGGATGTTTAGGTTCAGTCCCACTGCTAGCTAGATCCTTAGAGTTAGCATTTTCTCAGCCGGTTGGTGAGTCCTTATTCTTCAAGGACCTTCTCATCAGTTTATTATTAGTAATTTTAGTTTCAGTTTATTTGTGAGTTAGTTGGGGTCTTGTCCCATTACTCGTCAGATTGTGGAGGCTTATAGACATAGTATGTATTCAGTTCCAAACCAGTGTTATGTATTTCATTGTTGAGATGTTAATAGTTTTTCAAATTTCTTCTATTTCAAATGTTAGATTTCTGCAGTTATTATGTTTAGCTTTAGTTTTCATGTTCATTCCATGGGTCGACTTGGAGCCATTTATGGTTCTAGGTTCTGTCTCTATATCTGGGCCTATGTTCGGGTCATGACATGCCCATTGTGGTCTATTCATCTATTATAGGGCCAATTGCCCTATCTGTATTTCAAGCTCATGGATGGGCTTCTGCATCTCATTCACCACTTAGGTCTACTTCACCATACATTGCTTTATTGTTTCTTCAAGTGAATTGCCAAGCTGCTGGCCCTAAGGACTTGGATAGGTATTTTGGGGCCTTTGGAAATTTTGGTTCCTTCCCCATGAGGGAATGGCTACATTCATGTACCCCTGGTTATAGCTGTTACCTGCAAGACCTCCACCACGACATTATTGTCCAAAAAAAATATAGATTTAGGGTTAGGTGGACAACTTTAGTAAGCTTGTCCTTCTCCACACACCTCACACGATGGTGGTGGAGTCTGTACCTAATGAACATGTTGAACCTGAATCCCTGCTAGTACAAGCGTGCTAATCACATTCACCAACTGACTTGTATATGCTTTGATTGCCACGACACCATCTACTTTGAGCTATCCAGGAACCTTGGCTGCTGTAAGTGCACTACCTGAGTCTTGATATTCTTGACTCCTTACTGACATAAGGTTCAAAAGAGCATCAATTTCATCATAGATCTTGGAAAAGATTTGTCCCTGTACAGTAGCGTCAAGCATGATTTTTGATTCTAGCTTCAACCCTTATATAAAGTTATGCCTTATAATGTCCTTCAGCTACATGTGGTTTGGGCAATCTCTCAAGTAGCCCCTGTAACATTCCCATGCTTGAGCCAAGGTCTAATCATCTTGTTTCACAAAATCAGAGATCTTCCCTCTCATCTTTTTCTTCCTCCATGAAGAGAAGAACCTATTAATGAACTTGTTGGAAAGAACCTCCCACGTGGTGATGGAACCTGCTGGCTCATTTTGAAGCCACTCCATGGACTTACCTATCAATGAGAATGGAAACAACGTGAGCTTTATATACTCATCAAACAAATTTTGATAGTGAAAGTTCTCACTCATCTCCACCAATGTCATCAAATGCCTATAGAAATCCTCGCGCGGCTTGCCCTGATATTGGCAAGTGTTTTAGACCAACCTCATAGTCCCTTCCTTTAGCTCAAAGTTCCTAGTGATTGCAGGCTTAACGATCAGTTTATAAGCGTTCTCCATGTTTGGCCTAGCAAAATTCAACATTGGAACTCTCTCCTGGTTGTTGCCCTGTGCCTACTTGTTACTCTCCATGATTAACCTTCGAAAGGTTCTCTTAATTTCTGGATCAACAAAAGCCAAAAGTGATTTTTGACTTCTTGTATTTGGCATACACTGAGCATACAACACCTGTAACATCACAAACAAACAAACAAACAAACAAAAACATAAAATACAGAATAGCAAAACAAAAATCCTAACCTTCAAATGATCAATCAATGGTCAAGTCCCCGACAATCGCCAAAAACTTCAGGTCACCCAAGCGCACACAAGTGCACGTGGTTGTCAAGTAGTATAGGATCGGAAGTGCTGATTATCGATCCCTTCGAGACTTGTCGGATAAATTGTTATACGGTTATTACTTTATTTTTCTATTCTAATAAAATAGATAAAATTGGGGAATTGTTTAGAGAATTAAACTACTAAAGACATGAAATGTAAAATTAACTAAATACTAAGATTGTTGCATACTTGTTTGTACTTCAAATGATGATGAAAATCTACGGAATTTGAACTTTTGTATCAGGTTAAATTCTCAAGATATGATTAGGATATATTGATTCCTCCTAAGATTGCTAGTTGCAAGTTACTATCCTATTTCTCTCCACTATCCCAAGCATCCAAGAATATCTCATGAACCCTAATGCCTATATCTCTATGATTGCTGGAGAAAAATGAAACGATGGTTGTGGCTACTTGTATTTCAACTAAACAGGGTTGAAGGGTATATCCCTATCCTCAAGAAGAACTTCTATCCTCCAATCAATCAACAACAACTTCTAACCTCCAATCAATGGGAAAAAGGATCTTTGAATCCTATTCTATATTTACTTTTAATCCTTTCGGTTCCCTTTTTCAAGTTAAACCAAAAGCCAATAGATTTACTCAAAAGTTTATTAGTCTAGTGAATAAGCAATTAAAACAAATAAATATAAACAACCTTTCTGAAAGAATCAAAACTAGCAATCAATAGTCTTTCAAATTTCAACCATCCTATGGCCAAAATCCTAAAGTGGGCGTTTAGCCACTCATAGACAAGCAGAAAAATAAAATATCATCATTATTCTTAGTCAAACAAGAAAGAAAAGAACAAACCTAAGTAGAACTTGTCTCTACTCCAAAAGCTGCATTTACAACCTCCAAAATAATGAACGATATAATAATTTATGTGATAAAAAGCCCTAGATGTTATAAATATAGGTGAACCTTCAAGTGACGCTTCTTCCCTTAAATAATTGAATTAAAAATTAACAAAATCTCATCCAGCAAGGACTGGCACACCACCCCATGTATAGCACCACATAGTTAGTCAAATTTCCTCTGAAGATTGGCTTCTGGCGCCCCACTATCACCATAGCACCAAGGACATAACAAAATTTATGCACTTCTAACACCTACGGCACCCCACTCTCACCGTAGCACTAGGGTGTTATTCAAAATATTGAGCTTGAAGACCCTTCTGGCGCCCCACGCTCACCATGGCACTAGAATGTTAGGAAAATTTCCAAAGATTTGAATAGTTCTGGTGCTCCACGCATCCATCTACCCAAGGTGTTAGTCATATTCTCATCTCCAAAGCTAGAGTACGTGGCTCCCCACACCATCCGTAACACCAACTTTTGGTCATTTTCTCTGAAACACAAGTGTTGGGTGCCCCACGCCAGCCATAGCCCTAGGATGACTTACAAGAACTCTTCTTCTTAATTCCATGAGTCTTTTTTTGGTCGTTTTTCCTTTGTTTCCTGCTCAAAAAATCTAAAAACATTCATTAGCTCAAAACACACACGAAAACATGAATTCACATACTTCAAACGGATTATGAAGTCAAAACAAGGATAAATATGGGTAAAAACATGAAAAATGGGCATAAGAATATGCCCAACATCAACTACCATCACTCTACAGTTAAATGATAGATCATACATCACCCAGACGAAAACATTAAGGTTGTGCTTATTCGAGATGGTAAATATTTTTGATTCCCTGACTTCATAATTCTATAATTTGAAGCAGGTAAAAAGGTGTTGATAAGTTGGTAATTTACCAACTCATTATGCTTTTAGACATAAGTTTTTATTTGGTTTTCAATTCATTTAGGAGGATTTTATGCTCTGTCTCTTTGGTTTTTGTAGGCATTCAATTTAATGAGATAAAGCAAGAAATTAAACAAAAAAATGGAGCTTGAAGAAGAGGACGCACGTTCCACCGGATGACACTGGAGAAATGTCGGCCAAACACAAGAGAACATTGTGTGGAAGTGAAAGGTACATCGGCGGAATGTGGGTTAGCACCTACGAACCACCAGTACCAATGCCAGACTGAAGGAGTCACAAGCCCTCAGTGGTGATTGAGCGGCGCTCCTCGGATGGGCATCGGTAGAATGCTAGTGCCTCACAAGTGAGGCCACAAATACCCACTATTATTTTCTCACCCATATTCTATTCCCCTTTTTCAAGCAACAATAGAATAAGTAAACCTGTCACGACCCAAATGTACACCCGAATCGTAGACACGGGCCAAGGAGCCCTGAGAGACTCCAAGTCAACCCATGGCATGAGCATACATCGAATACCATCACATAAGCGAAAGACTTAACATGAGAAAATGTAAACATGTCGTAAATATGGAGAAAGGAAAATACATAACCCATACACGACAGCTAAATACAACTGTTAATCTGAAAAGCCTCTAATCATGAAAGACGGGTTGATGGGACAACTCCCCAACTAACCCAACAATTCTGAAAATAAAAGAAAAGCATAGAGTCTGAGCATATAGCCCTCGAAACATGAGGACTCACCAAGTACGTTGATAATGATCCTTGAAACACTACTGAAGAGGGTGTGCCTGAGAGCCGGGACCTGTATCATGAAACGATACAACATAGAAAGTATGCGGTCAGTACTTGGAATGTATTGAGTATGCAAGGTAAGTAAAATGGATATTTAAAATATATAAAACTCATAAATAATCGTAAGAGTAGGAAAACATGCTCATGACATAAATATAGTAACATAACATTTGGCTCAAGGTTTTCAAAACATTTGTAATACAATCGTAATCATAATCATAAGAGAAAATCTTTATTTAGAATGACTTGAGCCAATGCAAAAAATCATAAACATGCATAAATCATGACAAATAGTGGGAGATTCTCTTAATTGACATACCCCATATGAGCACACATGAAGCCCGACTTGTAACCCTAGTGGGGAGGGTGTTCGTACCTTGCCAAGGGTAGAACCCTGAAAGTGTGATATCACCATGAAAAGCGCCATTTGGACAACGGATAGTCCCATAGGAGGTCCTAACATACCTACAATGGCACGTAGTTTATGAGATCCGAGGCAGAATCTAGGCTCCGAACCTACTCGGTGTTCTATACTACTCCCAAAACATATATAATGCTCATATTAATACTTACATGAATTGATGGGCTAGTTAAATCATGATAATTATAAACATGCTTTCCCATACTTGAACTAACCATGACATAAGACCCGTGAGTCAGCCAAAAATATAATTCATGGTTCATGAGGTTCATACATACTTGTAGATCATGCATATAGCTTTAATTTCATAAAATCATAAT
>JACEIK010016625.1:0-15183 GCA_018107945.1 Datura stramonium
TGAGGCAGCAGACAAAGAAACGTGGCACTCTGCCCATCGCGTTGATTTTGCTCCGTGCCACTCTGGGTAATGCGGAGGGGGCTGCTCCGTGCCACTTTGCCCCTCTGGCAACTTAGTTCAGCCCCCTCCCGTGAAATTCAGACTTTGCACTCGTTCGGCCTTACCCTGGGCCCTTTCCTCGTATGTTTGGCACTCTAAAACTCTCAACCAACATACGAATAGGCCGACTAAATGTCAGAAACTTACAAGGTGTAACACATTTGATAGTTTCAGGGCTAGGACTGATAGGAAGAAATAGAGAGAAATTTTGGGGACACAAGGGAAGACCTATTCCCTTGTTGAATTCCCACATACCTGTCTAGAATTTCCCTGGAGAAGAAGCTTTAATGACTGCAATTGGTGAGGAACCCTAGGCCTTAGGAAATTACTGAAACACCCTTAGGAAATTCCCAGGAAAAATTGACTACCAGTCCCCCACGAGGAACCTAACGAGTCGTGCCTAGTGTCCACGACTCATGGTCATGATCATCAAGTGCACTGCCAAAAATCATCAATCAACAATTATAAGAGATAATAATATCATCATGTATAACAATGGAATAACAATTAGTAACGCTTATCATAGGGAAGAGACCAAATTCACAATTGTTGGGAAAAACTGTAGCTTTTAGCTTCTTCTAAAACTGAAACTAGTGATATAGGGCATGAGGAAGAATAGAGTTCCTCAATATGAATAGCCTTACATACCTCAAACTCTCTAATATTCAATGGAGAATCTACAAAACTAACTCTGATATCTTACAATCTGGTTCCTTCAATGATTCCTAACCTTTGGAGAATGTTTCGCAGTGCCTAGGGTTAAGGGAAATGGTATGGACTTGGAAATATATCAAAAAATTATAAGGGGTTCTATTTATAGTCACTTGAAAATCAAGGTCCACGGCTAAGAGGAAGGTCCCTTGTTCTGAACGGCAGACCATCAACTAGACCATCACGACAAAAAGGAAATACTAGCTGACTTTGGATGGCCAGGTCGATGAGTGATCAACTAAAATGATGGATTGTCAACTAGACTATCCTTTTTACTTTGAAGTATGGCCATCTCTTTAATGTTATTCCAGGATCGATGGGATGGATCATTCTTATGAACAACAAGCCATCAAGTCATCCATAGAAATTTAGGAAGGAAACAAGGCCATGGGACAAAACAACAGTTCATTTAACGGGTCATTATTTGACTCGATGGTCTGTAGAATCTATCGTGAATTTCAAAATAGACCCAAAACATCAATAAATGCTGTTAAAAATGAAAAATCAAAATCTGAGGTGTTACATGAATACCTACCCTCCTTCTCACAAGGGTGTATTTAGATTAGTAAAGAAGGTGATTCTCATCTCTCACCTGAAGATTTTGATCCCTCTTTGCAATATGTCTCAGTTCATTGCTAATAAAAAGTTCCAAATTGCTCCAAGGCACCTGGAATTTAGTCTAAAATATATATATTTTTGATGATCAGTTGAATGATTCCATATGGAATTTTTGATCATTTTTTATGTATCATCCTTTTCTTGGATGATTTTGTGATCATGTTCCTGGCTTGATGCTCAGTGACATACCATGACAAGACTGATGCAGAAAGATGGCCCCTCTTTTGGTAATTGGTGTTTTTGGTTTATGAAAAGATAAATGAGTATGGTCCATGATAGAAAAAAAATGGTCCAGGGTAGGATGAATGAAAGTTGGTCTATGATAGGACAAAAAATAAATACGGTCCAAGATAGAACATATTGGTCCCTAATAAGACGAATGCAAGGTGGTCCACGATCGGACAAAAAATAAATATGTACACAATAGGAAAGAATGGTCCATAATAGGATCAATGCAAGTTGTTCCAGGGTAGAATAAAAATAAATATGATATATGATAGGATAGAATGGTCCATGATAGGNTCAATCTGCGGACTGTATATTGGATATATGGTCTATATTTTACCCTCGTGGATTACATTTCTAGGTTGTCAACTCGTTGAATCTTTGAAACATGGCTTCATTTATGGTCCGCATTTTTCCATTATAAACACAAGAGAAAAGAGAAAAGAGAAAGACACTCAACTCTCACAAAGATGTTCTCAAGTCAAGTCACATCTACCGTATGCTTGCCTTTATTCTCAAATGCTCTACTTTTGGAAATTCAGGTTGAGATCACATAAGGATTTTTCTAAACTTATAATATTGGTCCAAAAGGCTGGTAGGATAAAAATATGTAATTTCATGACTCAACACCATCCTTGAACACTACATCACCCACTTCCCTTTTGTTTTCTTTTGTTCCCTTCTCTTTCTTCCCTTTCTTTCCTTAGCATTTTCTACAACCCAAAGTACATATTGTGAGCTTATTCAGTTTTTCTCTTTTTCTTTTCTTTTTCTTCTTTTTCTTTTCTTGCTTAATATACCTTGGGAAGCAGTCAAACTACTAATTTTTATAAGACTCTACTAGACATGACTCATAGATTCACTAAGATACTAACTGCTCTAATACCAAAAGTATCACTCCCCAAACACGGAAGGTTATGACCGGCATCCCATGTCGCACCTGATAGAGCACATCATGTCACAAAACTAGCTAAGACAATCCATAACCATTGAGGTTTGCCATCACAATTATGAAATCATAGAAAACCATAGCAGAAGATAAAAACTAATTTACAGACAACCCAAAAGATAACAATAGGTTGTCAAGTCCACATACTAGAAACAATCTATACAACAAGGTCGCCCAGGCCTACAATAGCAATGCTACACCCACAGAAGATGTATATGAGCCATATGAATACAACAGTAACCAACTGTCTAGGATAGGGAGTCGAACTACCCATATTACAAATATCTAGCAACTTTGAAAGACTTGGAGATTTACCAACTCAGACACCAAGAACCCAATCTACTTAAAGATGAGCACCTGTAGGCATGAATGTAGCGCCTCCATCTACGGTGTCATTACAAAAATACATCGAGTACATAAGGCGAAAGAGATAACAGATTCAGATTCCATATCAACAGACTCTACCCATCTAGAACATAGATGGGGTATATATCGCCAAACTGGATAAAGCTGAGATAACAATAGGAAGTTCAAAATATACAAACAGAATGGAAAACACAAATCAAGTAAAGCAACAAGAACCTACCTGGCCCTCATATGCTTGGCAAGTCCAACAAAATAAGATAAGAGAGTATACAGATAATCAGTCAGCACCTAGCCGATGCAACTCACCTGTTACGTTCTGTACCACATAGGACCTATCCAACCAGCTTATCTAATCCATCACTAGGAACCTCAATGACCTCAACAATTTCTGAGTCACGTCTAGCATCAACAACTATTATACAATAGAAAACACAAAGCAACAACCACAATATAACACAAAACCAAATGTACAGACACGTAGTTTATAATCAAACCTTGTTGAGGACACGTCCCACGGTCTTACAAGTCTAATGACACATACTAGCCGAGGTGCACCGACAATACTCAATGGCCCCACCATTATAGTATGGTCACTAGTGCACCAAAAACACTCAACGACCATACACTAGTCTCAAAACAAGTTGTACAAGACCTAGGTGTGCCAAAATGAATCCATGACCCAAAACCCTCAAGTAAAATCCCCAATATAAGTCCAAAAAATTTGGAGCCCGGCTACTATAGCCACTCAAGTCAGCTATACCTCAAACTGAACCCTTGTTAGAAACACTAAAATAGTTTCTAGGTACCACTGAGTCTTTAGAGGCAATCATATCAGCATACAAGCATAACACACACATACAATGATATAGCCACACATTAGAGTAACCCAACAACATCCCAGTCTACTACCATCACTATAGAATTCATCCTTTAGTTCTACAAATCTTATCGTTCTCAAAGTGTTATCGAATAAACGAAGGATCATCTCCTAACAACTCTATCCCTCAAATTTCCTATACAACAAGAGGGTACCACAAATAACACCAATTATCTAAACATAACCCAATAGGACAGTCTCTAACCAAGGAAAATAGAGTCACAACCAATTTTACAACACAAACCACAATCGACACCTTCCAACATTCTATCATCGCATGACAACTGACTAAACTATTAACCGAATTCATGACCTCAATAAATGAGGGTAATACCATAGCCAAATATCCCCCTATCACACATATACAAGTTCCAAACCACAACTAACAACTTGGAAACTCACAATTTGACAAGGATACAGTTGGAACGCAAATCGTATAGAAATGGAGAAAATGAAAGCCTTAACATACCTCAACCTAGTGAACCCCGAGCGAAGAAAAATTCAAGATACAACCATAAAGAACACAATGCCCTAGAGTAGCCTTCCAACATCCAAATGTAGCTATAATATTCGATAAGGAAATAACACAAAAGCTTAACCGACAAGATTTCTATGAATTCAACGGTAGAAATTCCAAGGGAACAACCTACCAACACTTACACACTCTAAATCATCCTAAACAACTAGAAAGTAAGAGTAGAGAAAGCTTATGAATCTATTATACATGGGACGATAATTAGAAAGATATGAAGGCATCGCTACCACACGAGCACATATAAAGAATCTAACTTCCAACACCAAAAATCATGATGGAAAATCATTTTCATCTTTTAGATTAATTAGAGCACCAAAAAAGAGAGCTAGAGAGGGTTCTTGTTTGTGAGGAGTTCTTAGAAAAATAAGATAGGATAAGAGTAAATCGACCAAGCATATCTTAAATAAAAATTGGCCAACATAAGGAAAACGTGGTACGCTGGCCAATGAGCCACTTTCCAGGACCTGAGTCTGCCACGAGGATACGATATGGTACTTAGGATCACAAGTGATCCCAAGAAAACCTATGGCATGGCATAATTCTATAATGACTAAACTACTATAAGAGACTATTAAGCAGAAGCTGATCAAAACAATAACCAAATACTCAATAAATAAAGGGCATATGATATTTGCTCAAACATTGAAACTCAAGCTGAAACTAACATTCTATCTGAAAGCCTTCTAAAAGAACTGATGAGCTGCTGGGACAAGTTCCCAGCTAACTCTAATGTCTGAAACTAAAAATGGAAAAGGACAAAGCTACAGATAAAACTCCGGTCCTCGACAGATAAGAACTCATCTCTGTCAACTCCTAGAAAGTACTGGGAGAAACTAGCTGCATTGCTGAGGTTGGGTACCAAGCCTATATCATAAAATGATATAGCACATGTAAATATGCGATCAGTACTTTGAATATACTGAGTATACAATATGTAAATAGAACATACATGTACTGATAACTCATAAACAAAACTGAAATAACATGCCAAAGATTCAATAAAAATCATGAATACAACAATTAATCTAACCTGTCTGAGAATACTATTTTAATTGATAAACTGGGTTAGAGCCATAAACATATCCTAAAATTTGATAGACTGGACTAGACTAAGGACTATGACTGTACTATACTGTGGGAGTGCCTATTAACTGACATGTAAACACATGAGTTAGACGTGGAGTTTGATATTTACTCCCAATCGATAGGGCCCACCGTACCTTGCTAGGGTATAGTGACTGGTTGTGTGATAACTGACTATAAAACCCATTCAGGTCAAATCCTATGGTGGCACATAGTTTTGGGAGCCTGGGTGCACTGAACCCCGGCTAAGTACTACTTCAAACTAAAGACACATAATAAATATATGTATCTGTAAAACACTAATAACGCGAAACTAATATCCTAAGACTATGTCAGGACTACTTGTCTGGAAGTGCCCTCAAAGTCTAAAGGACCTAGTAGACCGAATAATATTGAAAAATCTAGTAATATTGATAACTGGCAAGGGATATTTCTGAAAATACTTGTTATACCCAAAAAACCCTAAGATTAGACCCGGGATTTGAAATGAAGAAAATCGAATTTTCTGTACCAGGTCACAGAATGTGTCATCTTATGACCCATCAGGATGACCACGAGTCGTTAAGTGACTCGTGGTGAGGAGTTAGACTTAAGTTTGAATTCAGGTTTTTGGGTCACCACAGACATGACCACGATTCGTGGTAAACACCGTGACTCGTAGAGTCAATTGTGGTCATGGTTAGTGGAAGGAAAGAGAATTTTGGGCAGTAAGAGAATCATACTTTTTTTTTCTTCTTCTTCTTAGAAAAAGTAAAGTAATAAAAGCAAAGAAAAAACGAAAATAAGGATCAATTCAGGGCAAAGAGAGGTGACCATGAGTCGTGGTTACGAATAACGAACCGTTATGTTCCAAGTGGTGGTCCCATTTGAAGTTTTGGCAGTGTACTTGACGACTTGTGGCCACGACTCATGACCAGTGGTAACGACTCGTCCAGTCCCTCGATGGGAGCAACAGTCTATTTTTCCCTACGAGTTATGTAAGGGATTTTCTGTAATTTCTATGATACTAATGCCTAAAAAATTTCATTATAAGCTATGAATAGGGAGTGTTAAGAAGGGTAAGTTAATTCTATGCTATTGCTAATTCATGCATGCAAGCTTAGAAGAGGTGATCAGGCTTAATTTCTTCCAAGTTCTTCTCAATTCTTCCTTGGGCAATCAGAGAAGTTGTAGAATCAAATTCTCTCAGGTATTTAGGGTTATGAATGGGTGAATTTGTTCACACTCATTCCCAATCCATCTCTAAATTCATGAAAATCTATATGTTGATCCTATGATATTTTAACCCAATGCATGAATTTCCTAAGTTTCTATCATTAGTATGATCTAAGCATGTGTCTATTATTGAACTATGATCCATGGGAAAGTTTTACAATGTTTTAAATTGTAATCATGTTTTCAAGTTTTATAAATTATGATGCCCATCCGTGAAAGTTCATGAAAATTGAGATCTATGATGTATGTTCAAGTATGATGAGATATTTATGATGAAAATCATGTTTTCATGTTGCCCATGTCTATGATCATGTTTTCAAGTGAATCAAGTATTTTAGAGTATGTTTAAGTATTGGGAAAGTCCATATGTTCAAGTATGATTTATGATTTCACGAATTAGCTTACCACATGATTTTGGAGTCATGACTCCCAATTATGTTCAGCTTGTGGTATGGTTTGAGCCAAGGCTCCTCATGTATGATTTCAGATTTTATATGTATATGATTATTCATCTTCTTCACTAGATGATGGTCAGCTTCGTTGAAAAATGGAGAGCATATACATGATTTTGGGAGTAGTGTCTAATACAGAGTAGGCTAAGGGTCAGTCAACCCTATCCCTCATAACTATGAGCCAACATATGAATGATCAGATTATTTGGGACCTTCTTTATGAGCTTTCCCCTTCCTCGAGGGGCCTTCAACTTGATATCGATATCATGGTAGCGTCTTTAGCCCTGGTAAGGCTTTAGACGACTCTGCCTACTTGAGTGTGATAGTTGGGACCATGTAAGCTCTATCATGGTAATGTCGGTTATATGACAAGTCTCCCATTGTTCCTCATGATTTCAGTTATGCATGTTTATCATTTATGATATATATATATGTTCTAAAGAAGGTTTGACCGAATGTTCAGTTTTACTTATGATTATCATATTTCAGCTTTGGGTCATTCAATTTAATTATGATGTTCAGTTATGTTCAAATCATGAATTCAGAAAAAAACATGCAAGCTCTACTCTCAGATTCTTATCTTGATTATGTTTACATTATGCATGTTTTAATGATTTTTCTTACTTAAGCGGTTTTACTTACCTTGCATACTCGGTACTTTCCACATACTGACCACATACTCTAGTTGTATCATTTCATGATACATACTCTGATCTTCAGACTAAGCCCCATCAGTAGCCAGATTCCGAAGTTAACATCCAGCTTCAGTGGGGAGTCCTCGTCTCCCGAGGACCATTCCTTATCAGTTGTCTTTGTACTTTCAGTTAGACTTAGAGAGTTAGGGGTCCTGTCCAATCAACTCATAAGAATTAGAGGCTTTTCAGACATTGTGTATAATCAGCTTCATATTCATTTATGTATTCTAATGTTATGACATGTTCAGACTTTTTCCATGTTTATTATGATTGATCTTCCACTTTTATTGATTGAGTTAGAAGTTATGTTCATGCCATGGGTCAACTTGGAACCTCTCGGGGTTCCTTTTCTTGTGTCTCGATCTGGGCCTATGTTCGGGTCTTGACAAACTTGGTATCAAAACAATAGGTTTTGATGTGTCTGAAAGCTGCATTAAGTAGATTCTTCAACATGGGTGTGAAGCGTGCCACACTTATGACGAAGAGGCTACGAGATGTTTAGAAAATATTCCATTCTTTCATGATCTATGTCGTGCGATGAAATGTCTCTCTATCCTTCTAACTCGTGCTATTCGCATTTGCAGAATCATGCCTCCCTGTTGAGTTAACAACAAAAGAAATAGAAATGGATATGGCCATGAGGATGGCAATGGAGACGGGCACCAATAGGACCACCAGCCCATGAGCACCATGCTCCAGAGCTGATTGGTCACGCTGAATTCAAGGAACCTATTCAAATGCTAGCACAGGCCTTGACCGCCCAAGTAAATCAGTAGGTGGTAATGCATGTTCCTCAGAACGAGAATATGGTGGCAGCACAAGTCAGAGATTTCCTAAGGGTGAACCCTCCAGAGTTTCTTCGGTCAAGTTTTGATGAGGATCCACATGAGTTTATCGACGAGATTCAAAAAATCACCCAGGTTATGGGGGTGACTGGGGGGGAGTGTGCTGATTTGGCCTCATATTAGTTAAAGGGGGTCGTACATATCTGGTTCAAATAGTGGAAGGATATTAGGGCAGTCAGAGTAGGCCCTATCAGTTGGGATGAGTTTCATGCTGCTTTTATAGATTGATTCTTCCCTCGTGAGATGAGGGAGCTGAAGGCGGTCGAGTTCATGAATCTAAAGTAGGGAAATATGATGGTTCAGGAGTGTTCCTTAGAGTTCACTCGTCTGTCCAAGTACGCACCAGAGTTAGTGGTTGATTTGAAAGCTTGAGTGAGTAGGTTTGTTCATGGGGTGGCGGAAAATCTGGACAAGGATTGTCAGACTGCGATGCTTCATCAAGATATGGATTTTCCTTGAATAGTCGTGTATGCCCAGAAGATAGAGGTGGTGCATGTGAGAGATAGAGGGAGAGGCCAAGAGGGTCAGGACAGACGGTTATGGGTTCTCTTAACAGAAACGAGGTGGTGGACATCATCATTAGTCCCACCAGAGATCATTATCCCCGGCATCTTCGGCTATGAGTATGCCATCCA
Organism: Datura stramonium; assembly: GCA_018107945.1. NCBI lineage: Eukaryota > Viridiplantae > Streptophyta > Magnoliopsida > Solanales > Solanaceae > Datura > Datura stramonium. The sequence continues at coordinate 9,306 of JACEIK010016625.1, forward strand.
CATCTAGGCATGACTAGAGAGGACAAACATTAGCCTCTAGAGGGCAGAGCAGCAGGCCTACAGATTCCAGTATCCCAGTTTGTGACAGGTGTGGCTGAACACACAGGGGTTAGTAAGTGGTGGGTATAAGTTCTTTATTCAAGTGTGGGAAGCCCAAACATACGCTCAGAGATTGCCCAACAGCTAGACAAGGACAAGATTAGGGTTGAGGCCGAGCTTCCAATTCAGCAGCTCCACCAGCACACCCAGCTCAGCAGGGCGCATCTACTAGCACAGGTGGCGAACAATGCCAAAATAGATTCTATGCTCTAGCACCCTGCCAGGAGCAGGAGGTTCCCTGAATGTAGTCACTGGTATATTACGAGTTTTCCATCTTGATGTATATGCTTTATTAGATCCAAGGACTACTTTGTCCTTTGTGACGCCCTATGTGGCTAGTAGTTTCGGAGTAAGTCGCGAAATCTTTTCAGAACCCTTCTCAGTCTCTACTCCAGTGGTTGATTCAGTTGTAGCTAGATAGGTGTATAGAAATTTCCTGGTCATAGTCCTTCAGAAAGTCACCTCAGCAGATCTAGTAGAGTTAGCCATGACCGATTTTGATGTTACCCCCGGCATGGATTGGTTATTTGCATGCTATTCCTCAGTTAATTGTAGAACCCATGTAGTATAGTTTCGATTTTTGGGTGAGCCATCCTTAGAATGGAAGGGCAGTTTAGATGTTCCTGTAGGTCATTTCATTTCCTAGCTTAAGGTCAGAAAGATGATCTCCAAGGGTTGCTTGTACCATCTAGTTAGGTTTAGGATGCTACATCCGAGACCCCGACTATCCAGTCTGCTCCAATAGTGTGTGAGTATCTAGAAGTATTCCCAGATGATCTATTGGGAATCCTTCCCCACTGGGCGATTGATTTTTGTATTGATCTTCTTCCTGATACGCGGCCTATAACTATTCCTCCTTACAGAATGGCCCCAGCCAAGTTAAGGGAGTGGAAGGAGCAGTTAAAAGACCTTTTAGATAAGGGATTCATCGGACCGAGCAAATCCCCATGGGGTGCACCAGTTCTCTTCGTCCGCAAGAAAGATGGTTCTCTTTGTATGTGTATTGATTATCGACAATTGAACAAGGTTACCATCAACAACAGGTGTCCCCTCCCTAGAATTGATGATTTGTTTGACCAGCTTCAGGGTGCTAAGTACTTTTTGAAGATAGAACTCAAATCTGGATACCATCAGCTCAGGGTTTGGGAGAGTGACATCCTAAAGATAGCCTTTAGGACTCGGTATGGTAATTACGAGTTTGTAGTTATGTCTTTTGGACTAATGAATGCTCCTGTAACTTTAATGGATTTGATGAACAGGGTGTTCAAACCATATTTGGATACGTTCATGATTGTGCTCATAGACAACATCCTGATATACTCTCGGAGCGAAAAGGAGCATGCCGCTCATTTGAGGGTGGTGCTATAGACTCTCAAGGATCGCTAATTATATGCTAAATTCAGCAAATGCGAGTTTTGGTTGAACTCAGTGGCATTTTTAGGCCATGTGGTGTCAAGTGAGGGTATAAAGGTGGACACTCAAAAGATAGAAGAAGTGAAGAATTGGCCTATATCGGTGAATCCTTTAGATATCAGGAGCTTCTTGGGCTTAGCCAGTTATTATCGGAGATTTGTTAAGGGATTTTCATCTATTGTAGCGCCATTGACCAAATTGACCCAAAAATGAAATTCCAATGGTTAGATGTATGTGAGAGAAGCTTTCAGGAGTTGAAGACTTGACTCACCTCAGCACCGGTGTTAACCCTACCCGAGGGTACCGATAGGTTTGTGGTGTATTGAGATGCTTCTAGGATCAACCCTGGTTTTGTGTTGATGCAGCATGGTAAAGTGATAACATATGCTTCTAGGTAGCTGAAGGTCCATGAAAAGAATTACCCGACCCATGATCTTGAATTGGCGGTGGTGGTATTTTCCTTGAAGATTTGGAGACACTATTTGTACGGGGTCTATGTGGATGTGTTCAGGGACCACAAAAGCCTACAATATGTGTTTACCCAGAAGGACCTAAATCTGCGGCGAAGAAGGTGGTTGGAGCTACTCAAGAATTATTATATGAGTGTCTTTTACCATCTGGTAAAGGCTACATGGTAGCAAACACTCTTAATAGGCTTTCTATGGAGAGTGTGTCCCATATAGATGAGGGGAGGAAGGATCTAGTGAAGGATGTTCATCGGCTTTCACGGTTGGGAGTTCATTTGGTTGACTCGGCCGATGGTGGTGTTATAGTTAGAATGGGTCAGAATCATCCTTGGTGACTGATGTGAAAGCTAGACAAGATGAGGATCCCATTTTGGTGAAGTTGAAGGAAGCTATTCAGAATCAGAAGGTAGACATCTTCTCCAAATGGGGAGATGGTGTACTTGGATATCAAGGTCGCTTGTGTGTTTCAAATGTTGGTGATTTGAGAGATCAAATATTGCATGAGGTTCGTGGTTCCAGCAACTCTATACATCCAGGTTCCACCAAGATATATCGTGACCTATGGAAAGTCTATTGGTGGAACGACATGAAGAAGGGCATAGAGAAGTTTGTCGCTAAGTGTCCAATTGTCATCAAGTGAAGGTTGAGCATCAGAGACCGGAGGTGTGCTTCAGGACATCAGTATCCCTACTTGGAAGTGGGAGGATATTAATATGGACTTCATCACAAGGTTGCCTCACACTCGTCGACCGTATGACTCCACTTGGTTGGTCGTGGACAGATTGACCAATGTTGCTCATTTTCTACCAGTCAAAACTACTGATTCAGTGAATGATTATGCCAAACTATACATTCAAGAGCTATTTCGGTTGCATGGAGTGCCCTTGTCCATCATATTAGACAGAGGTACTCAGTTTACCTCCTAGTTTTAGAGATCGTTTCAAAAGGGACTTGGTACTCAGGTCAAGCTCAGTACAACATTTCACCCGCAAATGGATGGTCAAGAAGACGGACTATTCAGACTCTAAAGGACATTTTGAGATTGTGCATGATTGACTTCAAGGGTATTTGGGATGATCATTTGCCTCTTATTGAGTTTGCGTATAACAACAGTTACCTCTCAAGTATTTAGATGGCTCCGTTCGAGGATCTCTATGGGAGGAGGTGTAGGTCACCTATTGGTTGGTTTGAAGTAGATGAAGCTACAATGATAGGACTAGATTTAGTCCATGAGGCCATGGAAAAATTTCAGATCATAAGGGACAGATTGAATATAGCTTAGAGTCGCCAAAAGTTCTATGTGGATGTGAGAAGGAGAGAACTTGAGTTTGAAGTCTACAATTGGGTGTTTCTAATGGTGTCTCCCACAAAGGGAGTGACGAGGTTCGAGAAGAAAGGAAAACTCAATCCCTGTTATGTTGGCCCGTACCAAATCCTGAGACAGGTTATCAAGGTAGCATATGAGTTGGAGTTTCCCTCAGAACTAGCCTCAGTCCATCCAGCTTTCCATGTACCGCTCTTAAAGAAGTGTTTGGGTGATCCAACTCTGGTTATTTACGTGGAGAGTGTAAGTGTAAAGGATAGCCTTAATTATGAAGAGGTTACGGTGGAGATACTGGATCATCACGTTTGCAAGCTAAGGAACAAAAAAGTAGCTTCAGTTAAAGTTTAATGGAGGAATCAGCATGTTGAGGGAGCTATGTGGGAAGCTGAAGCAGATATGATGGCTAGATACCCACACCTATTCCCTTTCGGCTCAGTTTAAGCTTGAGGTATCAGTTTTTACCCTAAAACTCTATTCACATTCATGTTCAGCTCATGTATCTCAGTTTCTTTCATGTAAAAGTATGTATGTAAGATTCATGAATTCAATTCAATCATGTAGTTCAAATCGGAGGCAGTCCTTCCGTCAGTTTTAAGCTTATATGATTAGTATTTGGATATGATGATTGCGTTTCTTTTCTTTTTTGTATGATTTTCAACATTCAAGGACAAATGTTCCCAAGGGGGAGATATTGTTATACCCAAAAAATCCTAAGATCTGACCCGGGAGTTGAAATGGAGAAAATAGGATTTTCTTCACCAGGTCACAGAACGAGTTGTCCTGTGACCCATTAGGATGACCACGAGTCATTAAGTGACTTGTGGTGAGGAGTTGGACTTAAGTTGGAATTCAGGTTTTTGGGACACCATGGACATGACCATGAGTCGTGGTCAAGGTTGGTGGAAGGAAAGAAAATTTTGGGCAATAAGGGCAACGAGAGGTGAACACAAGTCGTGGTTACCAGTAACGACCCGTTATGTTCCCTGTGGTGAGCCCCATTTGAAGTTTTGGCAGTGTACTTGAAGACTTGTGGCCACGAATCGTGACCAGTAGTAACGACTCATCCAGTGCCCTCGTTGGGACTAGCATTCTGTTTTCTCCTGCGAGTTTAGTAAGGGATTTTCCATAATTCCAATGATCCTAATGCCTAAACTAAGTGGTTTTAAGATATGAATAGTGAGTTTTTAAAAGGGTAAGTTCATTCTAAGCTATTCCTAATTCATGCATGCAAGCTTAGAAATCTAGAGAGGTGATCAAGATTAATTTCTTCCAAGTTCTTCTCAATTATTCCTTGGGAAATTAGAGAAGTTGTAGAATCAGATTCTCTTAGGTATTTAGGGGTATGAATGGGTGAATTTGTTCATGCCCATGCCCAATCCCTCTCTAATTCATGAAAATCTATATGTTGATCCTATGGGGTTTTAACCCAATGCATGAATTTCCTAAGTTTCTACCTTGAGTATGATCTAAACATGTTTCTATTACTGAATTATGATTCATGAGCACGTTTTACAATATTTTCAATTGTAATCATGTTTTCAAGTTTTATAAATTATGATGCCCATCTATGAATGTTCATGAAAATTGAGATCTATGATGTATGTTCAAGTATGATGAGATATTTATGATGAAAAACGTGTTTTCAAGTTACTCATGTCTATGATCATGTTTTCAAGTGAATCAAGTATTTTAAAGCATGTTTAAGTATTGGGCAAGCCCATATATTCATGTCTGATTTATGATTTCACGAATTAGCTTACCGCGTGGTTTTGGAGTCAAGACTCCCAATTATGTTCATCTTGTGGTATGGTTTGAGCCAAGGCTCCTCATGTATAATTTCAGATTTTATATGTATATAATTATTCAGCTTCGTCACTAGACAATGGTTAGCTTCATTTAAAAATGATGGATTTTATATGTATATGATTATTCAGCTTTGTCACCAGATGATGGTCAGCTTCGTTGAAAAATGATGGAGAACATATGCATATTTTTGGGAGTAGTGTCTAGCACCGAGTAGGCTAAGGGTCAGTCAACCCTATGCCTCAAAACTACGAGCTAACATAGGTATGATAAGATTATTTGGGACCTCCTTTGTAAGTTTTCCCCTGCCCCGAGGGGCCATCAAGTTGATATCAATATCATGATAGCGTCTTTGGCCCTGATAAGGCTTTAGATGGCTCTGCCCACTTGAGTGTGATAATCGGGACCACATAAGCTCTATCATGGTAATGTCGGTTATATGACAAGTCTCCAATTATTCCTCATGATTTCAGTTATGCATGTTTACCATTCATGAAATATGTATGTCACGCCCCGCCTTGGGGGGTATGACTGGCACCTGGTGCCCTAGAAGGACCTGTACTACTAACTGGTGGGCCTAGGCATATCTGGTGCTTGGCTAGCTCTATCTCAGGTTCCTGGAAATAAAGGGCTATATAGCGGCTGTAAACCCAGCCTCCGGCCAACTGGGCGTATAGCCACCTGCGAATGCATCAACAGCTAACCAGAAACATTCTAATACCAAGGAACCTATGCGGGCCGACAAGGCCACCATGCTGTCTAGTCATCTGAA
>JACEIK010016626.1:0-15165 GCA_018107945.1 Datura stramonium
TCAGCTTGTTCATTGCTATTGTTTAGACTCAAATTATAATCTTGACTTAGATTCTCATTACTTAGTAAATTTTAACTCATAAAACATTATTTATTTGGTTATCTGCATTCATAGAGATATCATTCACTGATGCTTAAGTTAATTAATACCGTAGTTCAGTCCCTGTGGGATCGATACTTGGCTTGAAATAAGCCACTTTACAATTTGTACGACCACGTGCACTTGCATGTAGTTTCCAGTCGAACAGGATTCCTAAAGGTATTATTTAAGTACTCTTAAAGCCTAAACAATTAGTTCTTCCATTACAACGAGAATTCAAGGATCAAAGCTCTCAAGTTTTTTCAAGAAGCTAGAAAGTTTTCTTCTCCAAATTATGTCTATTCAAGCTTAAGTATAAGGTTCTATTTTTCTAGTTATGTAAGGCTAATCCAAGTAAGGAGTCTTATTCATCCTTATGCCCTACATCTATGTAAGAATTCATTGAGATTACAGCTAGGGTTTTTACCCATTTCTTGAATTGTCTTCTTCTCTATCTATATATGTTGAATTGCCATTATTGAAGTCTTCATTTTGAGTTGTATATTGAAGTCTCTTGATTGTAATCCTACTCAAGTAATTATTGATCATACTCTCTTGATTCTTGATCCTTGATTCTTGATTCTTGATTCTCGGTTCTTAATTGTTGAGGTTGGTTCATGTTTCTTATTCCATGAACCCTAGATGCATGAAAGCATGATTTTAAAAGCATGTAGTTTGGAAGTAAATGTATAGCTTTCATAAAGATTGAACATATTTTCAAGAGAGTATGCATGACGAGATTTTAGCATAATGATATGAATTTTTAGCATGATTTTCAAAAGCTTGAGTAAAGTCTTATTTTTGAAAGTCATGAGATAATTTTGAGCCAAGGCTCACAAGTTTTTAAAGAAAATTTTAGGATTCAAGACTCCCAAGTAAAGTTTTTAGCAATGTTTTGAGCCAAGGCACTTCATGATGTTATAAACTATGTTTTGAGAGAGAGGCTCGTAAACGAGTTTAAAGATAATTGTTTTTGAGAGAAAGGCTCCACAGATGATTTTAAACATTTATTATATGTTATAACTAAAGTGCTTTATAATGATGTTTTGAGGTTGCCTAAGAAAGACATTTGATTGGACATGAGCAGGATTATTTTGGGAGGAGTACTTAGTGTTGAGAGGGTGATCGGGTTCAGACAACCCCTAAGCCCCATAACTAAGTCGTCAACATAGGTAAGGATCATACTGTTGGTTCGGGAGACTCCATTGATAGTACTTGATAAGGACTTTAGTTTTTATGGATCCTAGATTGTGATCGTCCTCTACCTTGTATTACACCCAAAAAACTTTTTAATGATTATTTGGCATTTTTATGTCGTATTAAGGGAATTACGAATTGTATATTGGCCATAGGTGAGGAGGGATACATGTACAAAGGAAAGAGAGAAGAGTATGCAAAGTTTATAAGTAAGGGTTAATTTTAAATGATCATATCCTCCAATATGTAATGCGTTATGAGCTCTACGACTTATCAAATTAAACATCTTTGAGTCTAGTTTTCAGAACATCAAGCCTCTCATCAATCGGAGTTCGAAGTAAAATGTTATAGATATTTAACTTGGGCACTGTCGAGTAGTGATGTTGCCCCGCCGACTTAAGTTAATCCACTATCCCAATTAGATATATCAAATATTTGGCCTATAGTTCATTTTCCAAATTTTCCAGAAATGAGTTGCTTGTTTGTGCTCCATATTTCCTCTATTTTTCAGCAACAGAGTTCAAGAAAAACCTCAATAAAACTTCACCAAAAATCACAAGTAAATAGCAACTTGATTGAGAAGGCACGGAGAGCTTGGTGTGTTGTTGTAATGTTGTTACTGCTATGATTTGGAGGCAGTAACAAGTTGGGAATGCACTCTCTTTTTGTAGGATCTAGATACAAGTAAAAAGGTGAGAATTCTACCACTCAACTTGCTTGAATTCATGAGTAAAAGACCATAAGTTGGAGGTGTGTTTGTATTCTATTTTTGTTGCGTTTTGGATAGAGTTTTATGGTGTTCTTGGATGAATTTGGAATAGTATCAAGCTTCATATATACTCCCTTATCACAGGAGTTGAAGGCAAAGAAAGAGGTAAGAGTTCAACCTCCTTGAACTTGCAAGAAAACACAAGTTAAAACTAGATATTGATGCTAACTTGTTGTGTTGTTTTCGTGTTATATTATTGTGTTGTAGTTGCTCGTTTTTGATAGTTGGTGCGGCTGTGTTTTGCTGGGAATATACTCTATAAATATAAAGTTGGATACACGAAAGTGTATACGTCTCTTGAATCCTCTAAAAAGTCTATGGAATTAAGTCTAAAGTTAGCAAGCTGTGGTGTTGTTTTGTATATGTTGTGATATGAAGTTGCTGCTTTTTTGAGGAAGCTTATGCAGCTGTATATGTGCTGAAGTTATACCCACTTTTTGAAGGTTAAACATCAAGAAAGGTGAGTGAAAATCCTCTTAAAAGCTCTTTGAATTTATGACATATAAGGTGTTTAAACGTGCTAACTAACGCCGGGTATTGTCGTTTTTATGTTGCACATTTGACATGGTTTCTTGGCTGAAAATATTGACATGAACCAGAATCTGTATTGTGGTATTAATCTAAGGATATTGAAGGTATTTAGAGTTGAAAATTGAAGGAAACATTGACTAGAAAGGGCTTGTCGAAACAAGGTATGTAAGACGCTCTTTGCCTCTTGATTTTCAAGCACGAATTTATGCCGAGGATGTGTACTTAAGATTATGTAGTAGCATATTATGGTTTTTCCCAGGTGTTAGAATTACTTGGCCTTAAGTTATGGATTTCTAAAGAGTTGGAACACATGAATGTAAAGTGAAAAAGGCAATTTTCTTCAATTATGGTCGTAGTTTTAAATTGAGTCTGAAGTCCTCTCAGCATAGGCGTTGTGAGCTGGTCCTTTACATTATGTTATGTATGTGTGGCATCAAAGTTTTTTTAAATTTTGGTTGCTTATAAAATTGGTAAACATGGCAAGACGACGACGTGTGGACGAACTTAACATTTGAAGTCGGTATTAAATCAATAAGGGCTAACGAGGATAACGAAATGAAATTTCTTTATGATAGTTGGCTACCCTTTTATATACATGTTTTAAGATATATAGGGCCATGAGAAGGTCCCCTTATACCTCTCCCTTAAGCTAAGCGACTAATTAATGCATTTCTTAACTAGCCTATACGTGAAATTTGGAAAATGGAATTCGAATGTGTAAACTATCTATGTCTATGGAACCATCTTTATGGGCAGGTTATGCACAGTACCTTAATGTTAGCAAGTTATTCAGAAAAAGAATATATATACACACTTATGCTTACATTCAAGTTACACGCTAAGGCAACAAGAATTGTCTTTAGAATGTCGCCGTAAGTTCACTAGAACTCTTTTGCTATCTGAACCTTCTGAGAGTCGCCAAGGAATTAAGTAAAAGAAGTGTTCTAAATACATTTTGTGGTAAAATTATATAATGATTATTATGTGACAACCTTCTACGGATCAATTAGAGTTGAACGTCTGTAAAATAGTAACTTAAGTTAAAGAGAATCTCTCCGCTATGCCCCTAAATAATTATGTTAAGTTAATTATCCTAAGGATTGAATTGTCTTCCAAGTTGTAAGAAGGTTAATCCTATAACTTCTAAGCTGCTTACAACGATGTTAGTCTTTCTTAAGCTGCTCAATTAGTTGCCAAGGTTGTGTAAATTACCTTAATGTTATCCGAATCACAACTATAGATCTTTATTTCGCTATAAGGCAATCCTTCGACAATTGCTTGCAAATGTTTAAGATAAAGAACTCAAAATCTCATATCCGTAAGTTATGTCTTCACGTTCATAAGTTATGTTGAAACAGGTGATGCTAATGTAAGAAGTTTCAAGTAATCATATTCCAAGAACCTTGCTGACAACTCAGCCAAGTATTTGAATTTGCAAAAATTCTAAGAACGCAAGTCTTTATAAGTCCCTTTAGTGAGAAGTCTTAATGTATACAGTTCTCATGTTGTAGCATGTAGATATACTAAAGTCACACGTCTTTATGTTCATCTCTTGTCGAGTTGTGATTTATGTTTTTTAAGTCTAGAAAAGAGTCCTTCTCACGTATACATGTTCCCAACGTGTAAACAAGTGTAAATGCAAGGTTTCTATCAATCAGTTAAGTTGAGAACTCAGATGTAACACCCCAAAAGTCCCTAAGACTAGACCCTAGACTTGAAGTTTGACCATGTAGAGAAAATTGGAAAATGCCCTCAGAACGAGCCTCAGTATGACTCTTAGGAGGATTGTATAATTCACACCAAGGATACATAGTGTGAAGTCCTGAGGGTTCAATAGAAGTTTGGAAAGAACCTTGAATGGATCCTATGATTTTGTACCTAGATTGTACGAGTCATAGTGATGGTACGTATTAGGGAAAATCAGAGAAAATGCTTAGGAAATCTTGGGTAACCACGAGCAATGGTATGACCTGTGGTAACGTGGTATGAGCCATCGTTGGCGTTCTTGGTAAGAGGTCTAGGGAATGACCAATTTGGCATAGGAGATACGAGCAGCTTGTAACAGATTATAGGATCATGGTACGGTTTGTACCATCTGCTTGTGAGTTGAGATATTATAACGCTTTGGACTTTCGAGCTAAGTTTGAAACCATTTTAAGTATGTGCATAGACTCAAACCCAATGAATTTAATAGAAAAAAGGTTTTAATATTAATTCTTAAGTGTAAAAATAGCATTAGATTCAAGTTAAGGTCATAAGGAACCTCTAGCATAAGGTTGAGTTCAGAGCTTCCCAACCGATTGAGTTTTTCACATAAGTTCTTACAAGGATAAATTTTAAACGACCATAATTACCATTTTACAAGTGTTTTTGGGTGCAAGAATTTATAATTGAATCCCTTTGAGTATTCTTTCCAACGCATTCGACCTTGCATCAATCAAAATTCAGAGTAAGAAGTTATGACCAGTTTAGTGAAGCATTGTCAGGTTTGACGGACAGGACCAACCAGTCACTACGAGTCATGGTACGAATCATGCTATGTAGGTATGAACCAAGCACCCATAACAAGAGTTTCAGCAAGCTGTTAATCCACCCAGAAGTCACGAATGACATACCATGACCAGTGGTATGTCACCACGAGTCTGCTACGACCCGTAGCACTGAATGGGCAGATTTTTAAGAACATTTTTCTAGGGGTATTTTTATTATTTCCTATGCTTTTAACTCCTAAATTAGTTCATTTTAGGTGTCCTATGGGATGAGTTAAAGGGATTTTCCTATCCCAATCTGTCATTCTACTCAAAATCATCCGTAAGTCATCTTCTCCCTTCTTCTCTCAAGGCTCTAGAACTTAGGTTTCCTTCCAAGGTGCTGCAAGCTTCAAGTTATTATTGGAGATTCTTCAACCAGGTATCTGGGACTTCAACAAGGGTTTTTTTTCATCCATGTGTCCCAATTTATTTCAAAACCCTAGCTATTTGATTTCCTAGAAAAGCATGTCTTAGGGTTTCTATTCTACGTATGAATTCTCTTATGTTAGTCATGTCTTTCAAGCTTCTTATGATCAATAGCTATGTATGTTCATGATTCCCTTCTCAAATTCATGATTTATGTCCATAATATGATTATAGTATGATTTTTAATACTCAATTAGCACTATTTTCAAAAAATATGGCTCTTTTGAAATATATGATTTTCCATGATTTCTGTACACATTTTTTGCACTATAATTTTAGGTATAAGATTTTCATGAATTCAGTATGATTAACAGTTTATGGTTCTCTAGACTCTCAGGCCTCTTGCTAGCTAGAAAGTAGACTTGACTAGTCTAGAACATCAGTTTTGAGCCCTCAGTAATGACATGTTTATGGTCCTTTATGCTCTCGGAATCCTTGTTAGATAAAGTGGTCCCGACTAGTCTTAGGACATCAACTTTAGGTTTATCATTTTACATATATCCTTGTGTTTAGTTGAAAGTAGTACTTAGCACCGAGTAGGCCAGGGTTCCAGCGCACCCAGGTCTCAGAACTACATGCCATCATAGGATAAGGGATTATCGATAGTAGAGAATGTTTCTCTTAGCCCAAAGAATATGGGATCCTCTCTAGTAAGAGTGTCTCCCTCACCTCAATGGGCGCATGTAGGGGCCATTGTTAGTTGAGATTGTCTCCCTGAGTTCAGAGTGATATCATGCCAGTTATGATTTTTACCCTTGGCAAGGTATAAATGACCTTCCAACCAAGATTATAGGTCGAGCTCCATGAGGCTCATATTGGAGTTTGTCAGTTAATTGGCTCACCCACAATATAGTTTCAATTCAGTACAATTTACAATTTCAGTTAAGCTTTAGTTTACACTGCATGTACATGACCACCACTAAAAATTCTGTTTTACTCATATTTTATTTAACTGTTTTCAAACTAGCATATCATGTCAGTATTTATGCATCTAAGATAGGGTCATTATACTTCACCTCAGTTATCTACTCAGTTCAACCTTTTCTCAATTTACTAGCATATTTCCAGCTTCAGTTACTTCTTTCACATACTTAGTACATTCAAAGTACTGACCACATACTTCATATGCTATATCATTTTATGATATAGATCTAGGTATTCAGACTCAGCCCCGCGGTTAGACACATCCCAGACTCAATTAGCTCACAGCGGTGAGTACTCAACTTCCAAGGATGAGAGTTATATTTTTTCTTTATTTTAGTATATTTCTAGTTTCAGATTTTGGAGTTAGCTGGGTACTTGTCCCAGTAACTCATCAGATTAGAAGAGGCTTTCAGACAGTGTAGTGTTAGTTTCAGCTTATGACTCAATGTTGTTAACGAGCTATGTCCTTAAGCATAATGAATGATTTATATTTTAGTTAGCTTCCGCTTAATTTTCTATTTAAAGTAGAATATGTTAGTATTATGCTATGCCATGAGTTAGCTTGGAGCGATTTGTGGTTCAAAGTCCCTTGCCCCATCCGAGGTCTATGTCGGGTCATGACATCAGATCATATACTCTATGTGAAAGTCCTATATACGTGTACAACTTTAGCCTCTTAGATATGACTACTTATGTATCGATCTAAAAGCTCTCTTCAGTCGAGTCAATATTTAGTGGTTCCAGTAGATTACTAGATGAGGGTTATTATTGAGTCACCAGGGTCAGAAGTTGTACCTTATCATGATTGTCTTTTATCTTATATATAGGTTATGTGGTACGTGACACTAAGGGGAGATTCCACAACTCCTTTCCCTTAAGCTAAATGTCAGGTTATCGAGTTCCCGACTCTAAATGTTCCAAAGTATTGTCAATTAAACTTGTGGAATTTCTTATGTCATCAAAACCTTCTTATAACTGTGCAAGTCATTGAATATGTGTGTCTAGTGTTGCTTGAAAGCTTTATGTGACGTATGTGTGTATGTGCAGCTATGAATTACGAAAGAGGCTATTTAGGTTGCAAACCCAAAATTCATTGCTTTTATGCCATCTGTGTTGATTGACTTAATATGAGCCTAGTTGACTCCATATACGAAACTAGTCAAGGCTTCAGGTTATACCACTAACGCAGTAATGTCAGATGGGTAGATATAGTTCAGATATGAGACTTATGACCTTACTATTATAGAGGTTATGTAAGGTGGGTAGTTGTCCCTTCATATATAAGACTTATTACCTTACCATCGACACAGTTATGTCAGGTGGGCAATTGTCCCTTCTGATGCGATACTATGACATTACCATTGGCGCGATTATGTCAGGTGGGAAGTTGTCCTGTAGTTATGAGACTTATTACCTTACCAACAACTTAGTTATGTCGGGTACGTAGATGTCCCTTTAGTTATGAGACCTCTGAGACGACATCTCGGTAGGGCAGTTTTAATTATCATGGCAAGGTAATTATTTTGAATAGGGATTGTATAACTTATGGATATTATAGTATGACTTATTTATGTGATTACTTGGTTATTTACATGATGTATCATATCGTGTCCATATATTAGCTTCCAGAGTCTCAGGTTGTTTCTATCCCTACTCTGATTTTTAGTATCTTTGTTGTATTCATGTTTATAGTTTCAGCCTTACATACTAGTATATTTTATTCATACTGACGTCCCTTCGCCTAGGGACCTGCGTTCGTGTCACTCGTGCAGGTAGAGGATGAGATTGCCATGCAGTAGCAGTTCGTGAGATTGGCGGATATATCAGTGCACTCCTTTCTTTATGGGGCTAAGATATGGTTTTGTTTCAATTAGAGTTTTAAGATGCAGTTATAGGTAGGTCAGAGCCCTATTTTGACTATAAGTTCAGTTTACTCTTTTGAGGCTTTGTGGACTTAGTATGTATAGTATTAGTCAGGTTATACCCTTGATGGTTTTCCATAACTTGGCTTATCATAGTCATAGCCTTATTGGCATTTCAGTTATTTATTTGTTGTAATTGAGACCTTATGGGTCCATATGTTTACTCTAGTTGACCGTGATAGGTGGTGTGGACAGCCTAAGTATTATAGTTATAGATGGGGTATCGCCGGCTCCCCGGTCAGTCAGGTATTAGGAGCTAGTCGCGCCCTCCCCCAATTTTAGGGTGTGACGCTTGGTAAGATTTTGGATGGATATACCAACTTGAGCGATATAGTTGGGTATCATGTACTCATTCATGATAGTGACGGTTATGAGAAACTCTCACCTAACCTACAATTAATATACTTTACTTGTATAAGTATTTATAGAGATGTTTTGATGCATAAGTTTTATTGTATAAACTATTTTACACATTTTCATATTGTGTCCTATGCATCATATTGAGTTCCAGAGTATAGTTACCCTTTATTGTTTCATGTCAAGTTTATAAATTCCAGTTAAGCCCTTCACTTGAGATATTCTAGCTAACGTTATTTCACTCAGCTATTTTACATACCGTACATTCCATGTACTAACGCCCTTGGCGCTATATTGTATTATGATGTAGACTCACATAGATAGGATCGGCAGCAGACGTTGTAATGCCCCGAAAACTCAAAATCTAAATCCAGGACTTAAAATAGAAAATCTGGAAAAGCTGCAGAAATACTACAAGAAGACTCACCTAACGAGTCGTTATAAGACCCAACGACTCGTTAGGTCAGTCGTGAGAAGGAGTAAGTATTGAAATGAGAAGAAGTGCACCCAACGAGAGACTTCACGAGTCGTGGTCACTGACCATGACCCATTAAGTCGCTTGTGGTCAGGCCTGGGTCGAGGAATTTATAAGCTGGTCAGTGTACTTGATGGGTGGGGACAATGAGTTGTGGTCACCTGTAATGACTCGTTATGTCCCGCGTTTCCATCCCTAGTCAGTTTTTCGGCGTTGAACCTAATGAGTGTTACCACGAGTCGTCATCAGTGGTAATGACTCGTTAAGTGACTCGTTACCTAGTCTAGTGTTGAATCTTCAGAAGCGAGACGGTGTGGTCCACGACTGGTGACCACGAGTCGTGGTCAGTGACCATGACTCGTTAGGTCCCTCGTGGGGACCTATTGAGGAACCTGGGCAGTGTACTTGACGTGAGTGACCACAAGTCGTGGTATGTCACCACGAACCGTGTGATCACCTGGCAGTTTTTCCCAGCAATTTCTAAGGGCTATTTAGTAATTTCCTACTCTCCTAAGCTTTAAACTACGTCGTTTTGGATATATTTTTACACTTATTAGGGGGTTTGAACGGTTCCTCCCCTCATTCCCACGATCTTTCTCTGAAAAACTATCGAAGAGTTCCTTAAGAAAACTCTCAAGCAAGCTTAGGGTTGTCCTCCATTGAAGCAGTTCAAGTCTTCTTCTCCGGAGAATTTTAGTCAGGTATATGGGAATTCAACAAGGGAATTGTCCTTCTCTTGTGTCCCCCAAAATCCTCTCATAATTTCCCTATCAATTTAGTCCTGAGATTTTCAGAATATGAAAAAGATTTTCATGTTGGTTTTCATTAATTTCAATTGAGATATTATCCATGTTTATTATTCATATGATCTTCATTAGCTCCTAAGTAAATTGTTGTTGTTCTTTCCAAGGTGATTTAAGCCCTAAGCTTTCGAGTAATGATTATTGCGTATTAAATTTCCGCCTATTGTATAAAGTATGTTTTGGGCTGAATTTCCTAGTAATTCTTATAATATATATTTGATTGAGTAAACACTCCATTGATAAGATGATTTTATCCTTGATAGATGAGATTTCTCTAATTCTTAAGATTATGCCATATTATGAAATTCCCGTGTTGTTGGAATAAGTTGAGTTCTCTATTAGCTACTTAGTAGTTTAGTTCAGTTAGAACATAGAACCTCTTTAGAACTATACAGAAAGTGTCAACTGATCAGTTTGACTTCAATCTTTTCCTGAGGTGTCAGTGGTGCCTCCTAGTTATCAGAATCAGATTCAGAATTCAGTTATTGGTCCACTTAGGCAGTCATGACATTTTAGCTATGTAGCTCTGATTAGCCTCAGGACCCTAGTTCAGATTTCAGCTTGTTCTTAGACGGTTACGACGCTTCTAGATAAGAAACTCTGACCAGTCTAGAATCCAGTTCCAAAATTCGATCCGATAAGACTCTCAGTTATATGTCCCTGTCTAGTCTTGGAACCCAGTTTTGAGCAATCAGTCTAATAGTTCAGTGTAGGTTTCTAGTGGGAGTAGTACTTAGCACCGAGCGGACCGGGGTTCCAGCGCACCCAGGTTCCCAGAACTACGTTGCTAAAGTAGGTTACAGTATTACCTGGCCTGATTGGCCCTAGACTTTTGTGATCACCCAATTCATGCCTTTATACCCTGGAAAGGTATATTGGGTCCTACCGGTGGAGTGTATACATCGGACTCCACGTCTAGCTCACGTGGTTATATGTCGGTTATAGACTCTCCCACTAGTCAGTCCAGTCCAGTTTAGAATAAGCAGTTCAGTTTAGTTCCAGTTCTATCAGTTTAACTCAGTTTAGTATAGTATCACAAACTCAAAACTTTCAGATTTAGGGCATGTCTTTGACCATCAGACAGGGTCATCTTGACCATCACAGTTTACATCAGTAGTTCAATTCAGTTTACTTGTTGGTCATTGCATGTCATTTCATTTCAGACTTTGTGTTCAGTTATTCTTTCTCCCACTTACTCAGTACATTCAAAGTACTGACGCATAGTTTATGCTATATCATTTCATGATACAACTGCAGGTTCCCAGATTCAACAGCATTAGCTGCCACGTTTTAGCTCCTCCTTAGCCGCAGTGGAAGTGTGAGTCCTCATCATTCGAGGGCCTTATTTTTATTTCCTTATAGTCAGATTATAGGTTTTCTTTAGACTTAGAGTTAGCTAGGGGCATGTCCCAGTAACTCATCAGTTAGAAGTCTTTCAGACTACATATGTTCAGTTTTCATGATTTAAGTTTTATATTAATTTTTGTAAGATGCCTTTATGTTATTATTTCAAATTTCCGCTGTGTATGTTTACTCAGAATACCAGTATATGATAGATCAAGGGTTGACTCGGGGTCACTTGTGACTTCAAATACCGTGTTATGCCCAGGGTGTAGGCTCGGTGCGTGACAAACTTGGTATCAGAGCACTAGGTTTAGAGTATCCTCGAAAAGTCTGAAAGCCGCATCGAGTAAAGTCCTTTTCATGGGTGTGAAGCGTGTCACACTTATGACGGGGAGGCTACAAGATGTTATTAGGAAAACTCTCTTTTGTTCATACTCCTTATCATGCGTTAAAGTTCAAATCCAGAAACACCTTCTAACTCATGCTCTGTGTCGTTTCAGGGAATCATGCCTCCTAGACGTGGTAACGGAAGAAGGGCCAGCAACACCAACAGACCTGCACCACCAGCTCCAACAACTCCTCAGGAAAACACAGTGTCCACTGCAGAGTTCAGAGCAGCTATCCAACTGCTCGCTCAGATAGTCACCAATCAGATGAATCAGCAGGTGGTTTCGGTAGCCACAAATGGGTCCGTAGTAGCTGCTCGAGTACAGGATTTTACTCGGATGAACCCTCCAGATTTTCATGGAACAAATGTGGGAGAGGACCCACATGGATTTGTAGACGAGATTAGAAAAATCACCCGAATTATGGGTGTCAGTCCCTCTTAGAGTGCTGCCTTGGCTGCCTACCAGCTGAAAGGGGTAGCTCAAGTTTGGCATGACCAGTGGAAAGAAGGGCGGCCAGCGGGAACAGGACCAGTGGAGTGGGAAGAATTCCACACAATTTTCTTGGACAGGTTTTTCCCTCGGGAGCTAAGAGAGGCTAAGATGGCGGAGTTTATGAATTTGCGACAGGGAAATAGAACTGTGGAGGAATATTCTCTGGAGCTTACTAGGCTGTCTAAGCATGCTCCAGAGATGGTAGCTGAGCCAAGGGCTCACATGCTGAAGTTTGTAAATGGAGTATCAAATCTGGTCCTCAAGGAGTGTAGGACCGCGATGCTGATTAAGGACATAGACCTTTCTAGCTTGATTGTCTATGCCCATCAGATTGAGGCTGAAAAGCTAAAGGATATAGAGCGTAAGAACAAACGGGCAAGGACTGGCCATTTAGATTTCGGCCATCAAAGGTCTAGCAGTGGTAGTCGCTCACAGAAATAGCAGAAGAGAGCCCCAGCACCCAGCTCAGTCAGCGCCCCAACCTTCCGGTCCCGCCAGGGTCGAAGGGTTGGGTCATCTGGCACTCAGCCTCAGACTCACAGTACAGGGAACAGGTATCCAGGTTTCTCCAAGTGTGGTAGGAATCACATGGGAGAATGCCTTCAGGGATGAGAGGGCTATTTTGGGTGTGGACAGCTTGGAAACTGGCTTAAGGAGTGCCTGACAGCAGGTTGAGGGAGATCACAATCTACCACATCATCAGTTCCAGCAAGCCGACCAGCTCATCAAGCCAACACTTCAAGTACAATTGGCGATCAGCACCAAAATCGTTTCTATGCTCTGTCTTCTCGTCAGGGTCATGAAAGCTCACCTGACATAGTTACGAGTATGTTACATCTCTTTCACCTAGACGTGTATTCCCTCCTAGATCCAGGGGCCATTATTTCATTCGTGACTCCCTATATAGCAGTCCAGTTCAACATCAGTGCAGAGGTCCTCTCAGAACCATTCTCAGTCTCCACTCGAGTTGGCGAGTCAGTTAGAGCCAGTTGGGTGTATAGAAACTGCCAGTCTCAGTCCTGAGTAAAGTTATTCTAGCTGATCATGTAGAGTTAGATATGGTCGACTTTGACCTTATTTTTGGCATGGATTGGTTACACTTCTTCTATGCCTCAGTCGATTACAGAACTAGAGTTGTCAAGTTTAAGTTTCCTAATGAGCCAGTGCTAGAATGGACGGGCAGTAGTTCAGCGCCTAAGGGTAGGTTTATTTCCTACCTTAAGGCCCAGAAACTCATCTCCAAAGGATGTATATATCATCTGGTTCGAGTCAAGAATTCCAACTCTGAGACCCCAACCATCCAGTCAGCTCCAGTAGTCAGTGAGTTCCTAGATTTTTTTCCTAAGGATCTTCCCGAAATTCCCCTTGAAGAGGAAATAGACTACGAAATAGATCTCCTCCCAGATACTCAGCCTATCTCCATCCCTCCTTACAGAATGGCTCCGATTGAGCTTAAGGAGTTGAAGAAGTAGCTAAAAGAACTTCTTAACAAGGGTTTTTATCAGACCCATCACCTCTCCCTGGGGTGCTCTAGTGCTATTAGTGCGTAAGAAGGACGGTACCCTCAGAATGAGCATAGATTACCGTCAGCTGAACAAGGTCACAGTTAAGAACAAGTACCCTCTACCCAGAATTAATGATCTATTTGACCAACTTCAGGGAGTCAGTTGTTTCTCCAAGATCGATCTCAGGTCAGGGTACCATCAGCTAAGGGTCAGAGAGTGTTACATACCGAAAACATCATTTAGAACTCAGTATGGTCACTACAAATTTGTGGTAATGTCCTTTGGGAAAACAAATGCCCCAGCAACATTCATAGACTTAATGAACAGAGTCTTCAAGCAGTATTTTGATATGTATGTCATCGTATTTATCGACGACATTCTAGTATACTCCAGAAATGAGGAAGAGAATGCCAACCACCTAACATTAGCATTACAGATACTCAGGGACTGCCAGTTATTCGCCAAGTTCAGCAAGTGCAAATTTTGGTTAAAGTCCATGACTTTCTTAGGTTATGTGGTCTCGGGTGAAGGAATACAAGTAGACCCTCATAAGATAATAGCAATGAAGGATTGGCCCAGACCTACCTCTCCTACCAAACTCAGGAGTTTCCTGGGCTTAGCGGGTTATTACCGACGGTTTGTGGAAGGCTTCTCCTCCATAGCATCCCCTATGACTAAGTTAACACAGAAGAAGGTGAAATTTCAGTGGTCGAATGAGTGTGAGAATAGTTTCCAGGAGTTGAAGACTTGACTCACAACTGCTCCAGTTCTGACCTTGCCAGAAGGAACAGATGGATTGGTTATTTATTGTGACTCTTCCAGAGTTGGACTCGGTTGCGTTCTGATGCAGCGGGGCAAAGTGATAGCTTACGCCTCTAGACAACTCAAAGTTCATGAGAAAAATTATCCAACTCATGACTTAGAGTTGGCAGCGGTGGTGTTTGAGCTAAAATATGGAAGCATTACTTATATGGAGCTCACATAGATGTATTTACAGATCTTAAGAGTCTTCAGTACGTGCTGAGTCAAAAGGATCTAAATCTGCGAGAAGGTGGTTGGAGTTGCTAAAAGACTATGACATGAGTGTACTATATCACCCGGGCAAAGCCAATGTGGTGGCTGACGCCCTAAGCAGACGGAGTGTGACTAATATTGAGGAAGACAAAAAGGAGTTAGCAAGGGATGTTCACAGACTAGCTCGGTTAGGGGTGCAGCTGGTGGATTCAACCGAAGGTGGGGTGGTAATGCATAGTGGGTGGGATTCATCCTTGGTAGTTGAAGTTAAGTCCATACAAGATGAAGATCTAGTTCTACTTAAACTTAAAGAAGCAGTTCTCAAAAAGGAGGTTGAGGCTTTCTCCAAAGGGGGAGATGGTGTGCTCCGTTACCAGGGAAGGTTGTGTGTACCGGATGTTGGTGAGT
>JACEIK010016628.1:0-15162 GCA_018107945.1 Datura stramonium
CGAATTTCGCGAAACTAAATCCGTAGGAATGCTCCCTGCTGCTAAATACCTCAGTATCTGAGGTTAATTTGGATTTGGACTATGTTTGACGGCGTAATCGAGCGATAATTTCTATTACTTTGCATTCTCTCTCTGTTCCTCTCGCAATTTCTGGAAATTATATCATGGTTAATGAATTTAAAACCGAAGTGGGGCTTTATATACTTGTGCCTGGATAGGGCCAACGTGTCACGGAGCCAACGCGGAGGCCCCACCTCCGTGACACGCTGCCATCGCGGAAGGGCTCTGCCCCGGCTCCTTCCGCGATGGTTCGACAGGTTTCTCGTCTGATCTTTTCCCGGGCCTTTTTCTAGCATGTATGGCTTTTAAATACGCTTAACCAACACACGAATAGGTCATCTATGTGTCGGGAATTTACGGGGTGTAACAGAAGAGGCATAGATTAGGAAAAGAGAATTGCAACAGAGCCTTGATTTTGATAATCATTGTATTAACTTGAGCTGTGGTCGCAGGATAGTTAAATTTGGAACTTAGTGATAACAGATAGTTTGAAAATGCTCATGAGACTTGGTCGAGAGATTGAGTATAGTCGTTCAATAGGGACTTGTCAGTCGTTTGAATGAACCTAAGTTATCAGTTCTATAAGTAAGTATTGGTGATAATCACGAGTGTATACCTGAAGCAGTTATGAACCCATGGGGAACACAAACCCTAGTTATCCTTTGATATTGACTTTACATCGAAATTTTGATATTTGCTTTTTATTATAGATTTTCTTTAGAATCCTCATTTTGAAGTAACTACCTTACAAGTTCGGTTACCAGCTATAATCTGGTCTCCTTATTCCCTGTGGATTGACCCCAACCTCTAGTTCGGTTCTTTATCCCGACAGCGTACGCTTCTCACTTCAGTAAGAGGTGTGTTTGAGCGTTATCAATGGGTCACCCAATGGCCAGATTGAGTGAGCTCACGGATCGTTAGGCTTGCCATTGGTTCGAAGTGCAGGATGCCTAGCTGCGTAACTGAACAGCGTCGAACAAATGACCCATTTGAACCAATGGGTCATTGGTTTCACCCGTTATTGCTGAGTGAGTTTTCTCACTCACTTTCTGGATTCTCTTAGCCAAGCCCTACGAGAGAGGTCGTTTATTTCTTTCCACGACTCATTGCTTTGCGGCTTGTTAGGTTCGCGATTGATTTGATAAGCTTATGGATTGCCACCAACAGATCAATACAGCGATTCCGTTACTAGAGCAGCAAAGATCGTTGGATGACTTCATTTGGATCAGGAAGAATGCTTGATGGACACGACAGCGAATCATAACAATGGTCGATTATTACTAACAACGACTCATTGGTGAGTAATTACAGAAGACACGAAAATTTCTGATTCATTTTTGGTTTTCATGCCAAGTACGAGTTTAGTCTTGGAAATGTTTTCGGGGTATTACATATACATATTCTTATAACAAGGTTATCCATGACATTAGCAGAACTATCTCAATATTTACAAAGATCAAATACCACTAATATAAGAATGTTAGAATTATTCTTGGCCTTTTCTAGTGCAATAATTTGAGAATCTGAGACCTCACATTCGGTGTAAGCTAGTGAAATGAAATAACCATCCACAAAGATGGTATAAATGCATTTATGTGGAGTTTGAAGGGATAAATCATGTCTAGTTTTGTAGATTCCTATGTTTGAAATGTTGAGGGTGATCTTCTTTGTGCTAATCGTAGAAGGTTACTTGGATGCACAAACATCATTGCGGAATTTTAGCTTTTAAAAAATGTTTGGAGCAGGTGTCTTGGTGATTAATCAGTGCTTCTACTGATACTGGAACATATTCACTGACTGTGGGGACATCTTGGATGGTTGCTGAGAGGTACCTTGGAATGAGGCAATGGAAGTTAATATTGTCGATACAATATGGAGATAAGGCAATCCTACTTGTCCCTATACTAAGGAAAAAATACTCTAATAGATTTTTCATTAACTTAGATTTTGATTTTTGCAGGTATATCAACTTAATATATTTCATGAAGTTCCATTAGCTGGAAGGAATGTTCTAAACTCAAATAAGTCTCTTATCCAATATATTAGATCAAATCATTAGAAGAAGTCTCAATTGAGGAGCAATGCATAATAGCATTAATAAGTAGATGCTTAAGCTTGAACGATCCAACTTATATTATAATTAAGACTAAAGTTTAGCTATACAGATATACTTCTAGATCCTTCCTATGTGTGGTATCAACATTTAGAATGTTCAATCTATTAGTTCAGAACTAGTGGTGAAAATGTCCAGTGCTAACTCTAGTTATAATTTTCAACTACAGCTAGTTATTTGATAAAATTGGAGAATTGTAGCATGTTTAAAATTACCTAAAACATATTAAATTGATTTTGATTACGTACCACTTGGTCAGAGTTTGGAGGGGTTCATAACTGACATCAAACTAAAGAAATTATACATCATGCTTATATGTAATGACTCATATTTTTAATTTTTATTTGGAACCCTTAGTCCCTAAATTAGCTTTCTCATAGTCTTATTATGGTATTTTATGGAAGCGGGGGTGGATTGGCACCAATTCTCGAGGTGATCGAGTGCATTTCGAAGAAGAATGGAAAGCTCGACCAAATTAAACATAATGGATAAGATTTGAAATTAGTTATGACGTATTCCATGAGGTTTGAGAGGTGATTTATGACTTAGTCAAATAAAGTACGCATGGATTCGAGGTCTCGGAATAATTTAGATGGTCGAGTTATTTCTAGTTAATTTGAAGATCTTTGGGTTGACCATGACAATATTTGGTCAAGACAACCTCGAATTGATTCAATATTCAATGGTTCAAAACATATTTTAGGACTAGTTTACATATTTCATATATGCTGCATGACCTCGAATGCATTTATAGTCTTGAAACGAGAGACTTTATCAAAGCTAAAATTTCAATTGATTGTACAATTGGTTTCCTTCTCCTCGTTCACAAAGAGGAAGCTAGGTGATCTTTGTATTTTGAAAAAGGATTTGCGTTCAAGAAGAAGCGGAAAGCAACATGTGAATCATGATATCGGGAAGTCATTCACATTCACAATGGGTTAGATGCGGTCCCGATCCCAGGTTTTGCGGTCACAATAGGGCTTAGCATTCATGAAGGATGATTTCACTTGGAAGAATTTAAATTCCCAATCTGTGAGATCATTTCATATTTTGATTCATGAGTTCTAAGAACTTAGATTTGGGAGATTTTGGTGTCTATCTACTCGTTCTCTAGAAGGAGTAAGATCCTTAATCTTGGTACTTCCCTATGGTTTCTATCATTTATTAGTGTTTCATGTATGATTTGGGCTGATGTAATTTGAGATTTTTTCCCTAAACCTAAAAATGGTAGTTTATCAATTTGAAAGAGTAAATTCGTGGTTTGTAATTGTGATTTTTGAGATTTGGAACCTATATGCTATGGTAACATTTTTTCAATAAAGTACAATTTGACTTCTGGCTTCGGGATTTACTTTTTGAGTTTGAAATATTTATAGAGATATATGATTGTCTACAAACCCGTATACTTACCTAGATTACTTATATGAATGGATTATGATTGTTAAGAGGTTTTGAGGAATGACAAGGCCATTATTTGATCATTTGGGCATTAGATTTAAGGAAATTTGAGACTTTCATGGTTCTTATGTAGTGTTTTGATAGACAATTACTTAATTAATAAGAGCGAGAAATGAGTCTCGTATGAGTTAAATGACGAGCACATATATAGGTACCTATGTCGTGTTATGGGTAAAAGTAAGATATTTGACTAATTTATGACATCGGTTGGTACTACAAACGGGGATTACTTGAGCTTTTTAGTTGATACGCTATGTTGGTTGATTATGTGATACTCACCACTCTTTATTCTTTACAGCGAATATGTATTTCATATTAGTTCTATGCTACTAGTTTTCAAGTGAGTATATGAATCTCGCGAGTCCCTCATGCATCATGTCTACTTAAAAGAAGGTGCATGTGTATATTGGCACATATGAATATTGCATTACATATCATTGATATATATATATATTTCCTCATTTTCATCTTTATTCTTATGATATTATGGTTGGTTTGGGTTGCACCCCTGCAACATATGTGCTATAGTGATCGGCTCGGGTGGATGATAACAATATAAGCCATCTCATTTAGTACTTTTGACTTATTGAGGTTCTAAAGATCATACAATGAACAGTGAATTTACATTCTTTATCTCAAAATTATTGGATTTGTTAATCTCATAAGCTATTGGTGAATTGGTCTATGATTATCTATTTTAGTTGTTGAATTTTGATATTAAATTAAGCGCATGACATTCAAATTAGCCAATTGCTAAACTAAATAATTTTTACCTCTTATTGATATGAATTTGATAATGTGTGAAAGCTAGCATTGGGAAGTCCATCCCTCGTCATTACTTCAATTAAGGATCAGTTGGTGATGTTGTTAAATACATGTATTTTCGTACTCACCCGGTATTTGTTGCACTTTTATACGTAGGTTTCGTTGAACTAGATAGCTATGATGGAGCAGCATGATTTATTCCATTGGAGTTTCGGGTGAGTTGTCAGCCGATTCTAACACAAACTCTCATTTCTCTCTTTAAATTTGATTGTGTTCTTTTTCTAGATAGTGTGGTGTCCAACTCTTGTATTTACCTTTAGTTTAGTGCTCTTGACTCATATCACTAGGTCTTTGGGGTATTTTTATTGTATCTTCCGTATTTATGTTGTATTGAGACATTTCTTTTATAATTTATCATTGTTTACATTTATTGTTTATGTAATAATGGAAATACATTTAAATATAAAATGATTCCTCTACAACATTAAGGTGTAGGCATCATGCAACGAGGAAATTTTGGTCGTGACAACATTTCTTCTATCTTGTTCTTTATTTAATCTCTTTTAGCTCTATTTCTAGTAGATTTTGGGTTATGTCTAAGTATTGGCTTTTATTTTGTTTCATGGTTTTCTGATTTTTTGATTTTCTCTTTTTTTTTGTATTTATTTAATTGAAGGAACAAAATTAGTATTGCCAAATATAATACTTTTAGTAATGGGTAACGAGGGAGATATTAAGGACTTGATTATTTAGTCATTCATGATTTTTAAATTAAAGGATTAGGATGTGACCCCATTAATGAAATGGGACAAGCCCGAAAAAACAGAAATTGACAAACTAAGTAGGTAATGTCGCCCAGCGCACATGGTCGCCAAGTAATATAGGATTATTAGATGAGATATACGTACCCTACGAGAGACTTGTCAATTTAGTTGTTATAAGGTTGTCACTTTAATTTCACTATTCTAAAAATAGTTAAAATGGAGATTGGTTTTAGAAACTAAACTATCAAAACTTTAAATATAAAATTAACTAAAAATGATTGTGAGCTTGGTTGTATTTCGATGATGATGTGAGTCTAGGGCAATGGTATTTGGTTGGTTTCAAGTTGAGTATTCAAGACGCAATTGCACTAGTACGATCCTTCCTATGGTTGTTAGTTGCAAGTTACTATATCATTCCTTGACACTATCCTTAGCATCAAGAACTATTTCAGGAATCCTAATGCTTATATCCCTATAGTCGCAGAACAATGAAGCGACGATTATGTACCTACTTATATTCAACTAAACGGAACAGTATATCCCTATCCTTAACAACAACTTCTAACCTATCACAAATGGGTTCAAGGGTCTTTGAATTCCCGTTAAAACATTTATTTTTAACCTTTTCGATTTCTTTTATCAAGTTCAATCGAAAGCCAACGGATACTTACAAAGTGATCAATCTCATAAATAATAAATTAATACAAATAAATACAAGCAACCATATTTGAAGAATCAAAACTAGATTAAATTTGTCTTTCAAACATTCAACCATCCACCATGGCCACAACCCTAGAATATAAGTTTATCCACTCATAGAAAATCAAAAAAATGAATACTTAATCATCATGCGAAAATGCAAGTAAAGAAGAAAAACCTAGTGCCAAAGCGTCATGACCCGAGTCTATACCCTAGACGAGACACGGTACTTAGGTCACAAGTAACCTAAGCCAGCCCATGGTCTATCATAACATTGGTATTTGAGTAATCATAAGGGGAAGCTTTAAATAAATAAAATCATTTAAGAAAAATGAGTTGACAAAGTCAATATAACTGAACTAAAATACAACAACGATGATACGAGTCTATTTCTAGAAAGCCATCTACAAATGATGAGTTCTTGGGGGACAAGCCCACGGCTAACTCTAAAGTCTATGAAAAATAAATATCATCCTCGAAAGATGAGGACTCTTAGCGCTCTTTTATTGAAATTGCTGAAGGAATCTACTAATGATGTTGGAGGTGAGAACTGTATGTATCATGATACGATACAACATAGAAAGGTATGTGTCGGTACTTTTTGGGTACGAGTAAATGAGAGATATAATAACATGAAAGAACAAATAAGCTGGCGAAATGACATGAAATGACCAAGCTGAAATCTTTGAAAATTGAACAATTGAAAAATAAGCTGATATGGTCAATAGCCAATTTAGTACAGTGGTCATAGACATATCTAGATAAAATAAAGTGAGCTAAATTGGTAGTGAACTAAACTCACTAGTAGGAGTGTTTATCTGGAAGTATATAACCATGTGAGTTAGATGTGGTATTTGATGTATACGCCCCATCGATAGGACTCAATATACCTTACCAGGTATAAAGGCTTGAACTGGGTGATCACAAGTACGGGGCCATAGGGCCAATAAAATAACCTATGGCGGCAACGTAGTTTTGGGAACACAGGTGCGCTAGAATCCCGATCCTCTTGGTGCTATGTCCTACCCTCTTTGGATAGTCCTAGTCGACTACTAAGGCGATAACTCGAAACTGGGATCCAAGACTAAATCAAGGATACTTATCTGGAAGTACCTTGAGAGTCTTATCGAACCGGATACATGGCATTGTTCTGGGCGAGTCGGGGCTGCTTTATCTTGAAACATTGTAACCGTCTAAAAGAACAAAGCGACACTAAAATTTGGTGGTTCTAAGACAGAGTCGAGTTGCTTATCACGGAAGCGTCGTAACCGTAAAAGAACAAACTAATGTTTGATAACTAATAATTGAGTCTAATAGCGATATCTGGTAGGCACCTCTAACACCTCAAGAAAAGGGCGTAGTTAAGGCGGCCGGTTGACATTTTTGAAAATCACGAGAATGCAAATATTGCGACTAAGCTGACTAGCATGAAACTATTTGAGATTTCAACTAATATTAATAATGTGGGAATCCCAACAGCGATAGAATCAAGCAACATGAATAAATAATCAATTATGAAAGACTCTAATTTACTGCATTCAAAGGCTAGGGCTAGAATCCATTTAAAGGGCAGTATCAACATAGTCACAAGATAGTGAAAATATAACAACAATTAACATGAATGATATTCCACATGATATAGGCGGATCAGTAGTTTATTCACATTTGAAAACTTAGGGCCTAAAAGCTGATAAGAACAATTATATGAATTTCGGGGCACAAGGGAAGGACAATCCCCTTGCTAAATTCTCACATACACAGTGATAGACACCGAGAGAAGAAAACCCTTGAGAAGATCTAAGAAGAAAAGTTAGACCCTTGCTTCTACTATGAGTTTTTAGAAAAGTTCTACGATCGACTGCGAGGGAATGAGAGGAATGAAGTATAATCGTTGATTACCCCTCTAAATTCCCACGAATATAACCTAAAACAGCGTAGTTTAGGATTAAAAGCATCCCGCGCTCGATTTTACACCCTGGATGGAACACGATACTTATAGATGGCGAGGTAACCCAAGGTAAGCCCGGAGTCTATCATACAACAACATTCTGAGTAAAATGTAACTATATATTGTGGAAGTTTAAAGAAAAAATATAAATACTTTGAGAGAAATAAAGAGGGTCCATAATATTTGTAAACATTAGAATGAAACTACAAGTCTGAAACAAAACTAATCTAAATAAAGCCACTATGACTAATGAGTTCTTCAGGACAAGCCCCATTGCGCCAAATCTAAATAGAAGGAAAGAAAATATAAGCGTGGTAATCTAAGTCCTCCAAAGAATGAGGATTCATCAACTAGAATAGCTGAGGTCTTCGGTGAGTGGTGGGTAGCAGTGAACTAAGATCTTGCGGCTATATCATAAATGATACAACATAACGGTACGCGTGATTATTTTAGATATGCGGAGTAAGTAGGGGAAGAAACATAATGCAATGGAATAAAATGTTATGCGAAAAGACATGCAATGACCAACTAAGGCTCTTTTGGCTTGAATGAGCGGAAATATTGAGATGGTGCGGAAGACCACGCTGATGTGGTCAAAGCATGTTCTAAATGCGGAATGCGATTTGAAATAAAGCTGGCTAGTTAGGCCCATTAGTGGGAGAGTCTACAACCGACATATAACCATGAGCTAGGCGTGGAGTCCGAGGTATATATCCCATGGTGGACCCAAATATACCTTACCCAGGTATAAAAGGCATGAAGCCGGGTGATCACAAGAGTCTAGGGCCAATTAGGCGGTAATATCGTAACCTACGGTGGCAACGTAGTTAAGGAACACAGGTGGAACCCGGTCGCTCGGTGCTAAGTTCTACTCCTACTGGATGGTTCTAGACTAAGTACTAGGCTAATGGCTCAAGCTGGGGCCCAAGACTAGTCGAATACGTATCGGCACCTGGTCTTCGAGACTAGATCACAGCCCAGGTTCTAAGGCCCGAGTGAGCTACTTATCTAGAAGCGTCGTAACCGGCTACAGAACAAACTAAAATCTGAAACTAGGGTCCTAAGGCTAGTCGGAGCTATTTTTATGAAGTGTCCTCACCGTCTAGTGGACAGTAAACTAAATTCTGAATACGATTACGATAGTGCAGAATTTACCACTTGACACCTCGGGAGTTTACGTAGTTAGTCGATCGGACGTATTTTTAGTTGACCTTTGAGAATTCAAACATTCTTACTAAAGCGACTAAACCCGATGTCGATTTAGTTTCAATGCTACTAACAACATGAGGTCCACAACAACTGATAAATCCAAGAAAAATTTCAATATTCAAGCACTAATGCAAATTTCAAGATTTTCTAGTTTAAGCATTGGGGCTAAATTTCATGTCACAAGATTTAACATCAATTCATTCACGAGCGGTGGAAAATATCTATAATTATCATGGTATAAAATTCCACATGATTTAGGCAGAAGTATGACTAGAAATTTCTTGACATTCGTAGTTTCGGGGCTACAGCGATAGAGAGGATAGAGAGGAGTTTGGGGACACAAGGAAAGAACTATTCCCTTGTTCAATTCCCACATACACAGTGAAGGATCCCGAAGAATTTCCTTGAGAAGCTGAGGAGACAAGGTTGCCTAGCTCTTACTCTTGCAAAGCTCAGGAAGAAGTTCTATGATGATTTTAAGTGGATGGGGAGAATGAGGAAAGAAACTGTTTAACCCCTCTAATAGTATGAAATATGCTTAAAACGACATAGTTTTAGAGTGCAGGGTAGAAAGTGCTGAAAGACCTTGAAAACTCGCGGGGGAAAGGCGGTTATTAGTCCCCACGGGTGACCCTAGCAGAGTCGTGGTCACACTCGTGAGGCCACACTGCCCCACGATTGACCTAACGGGCCATGGTCACACTCGTGAGATACCTTGCCTAGAACCCCTGTTTGGTCACCACGAGGACCTAACGGTAGTGGTTAGTGACCACGACTAATGGTCACCTGCAAGTGGACCTGCGCCTAAAATCCCTTGAGTCCCCACGGGTGACACCATGACTCGTGCTATCCCAAATGAGTCATCGTGAGGACACACAGTTGGGTACCTGACCCTAACATTTTCTTTGCCTAAAATTTTATCACAGACCACGGGTCATATCATGACTCTTGGTGTTGGCCATGACTTCATGGTCACACCAGTGGTCACCCCATTCTCCAAAAATTTTCACTAAGTCTGAGCCTCACCACGAGTCACGTCACGACTCATGGTCTACTCTGACTCACGAGAATGACTTGTTTTGTGACCACGTGCCGAGTTTTCAGTTTCTCCCGATTTAAGTCACAGGTCTGATCTTTTCAGGTTTTACGGAGCATTGCAATATCTCCCCCTCCAGGAACATTCATCCTCGAATGTTTAGAAAACACACATGAAAGCAGAGAATGGCAATCTTTATATGCAAGCTACTGATCATGAAAGCTAAAACCTAGCGGAATGACTATCTACGAAGGCGAATCACAAGTTTGAGCTGATTCACTAATCATGCACGTGTTCATTTACATGAAAGAAATTGAGACATGAACTAGGAAGCCGGTTTGTGGGGGAGATTGATACCTTAAAGCTGAAACTGAGTCGGAAGGAACAAATGGGGTTATCTAGCCATTATATACGCCGGCTTCCCATGTAGCTCCCTACACTGCTTTGATTCTTCCATAAGACTTTATTCAGCTACTTCTTTGTTCCTCGGTGTCTGAACACGACGGTCAAGGATTTGGGTGGGACCTCCTCGTATGAGAGACTATCTTTCCACTCCCATCTTGTCCAATGGCACAATTGAAGTGGATCATTGATTCTTCTTGATAGCAACACATGGAATCTTTTGGGTGCCGCAGATTTCAATTAAAGTAATTCCAGCCGTAAGCTACCTTGCCAATTTGCCTCAAAATTCGGTAGGGTCCCATATCTCGAGTGACTTTCCCTTCTTCCCAAATGTGAAATTTTCAAATAGACAGTCATCCACAACAAACTCTAATTCTCTTCTCCTCACATTAGCATAAGTTTACGAGACTGCGAGCTTTCCATCTTTATCGATGGTGTACCTTCATAACTTCATGAACTGAGTCTGGCTCGATTATAGTACCTTCACCAACCTCAAACCATCAAATGAGAGACCCTGCACCTTCTACCATACAACGCCTCAAACGAGGCCATCTGGATCTTGTGGAGTGGTAGCTATTGTACTACGCAAACTCGATAAGAGGAAAGTGGTCATCAAGCGCCCTTGAAATCTATCGCATGCTCTCAACATATCTTCTAGGGTCAGAATAGTCACTCCGCTTGCCCATCTATCTGCAAGTGAAAAGCTATCTTGACTTGACACAGTATAGTCCTTTACCGAAAAGACTTCCAGCTGTGAGTGGTAGGTACTGTCACGACAAGCGTGCACCCAAATCGTAGACACGGGACAAGGAGCCCCGAGAGACCCCATGTCGACCCATGACATGAGCATCTATCTAATCCAATCACATGAGCAGAAGAATTAACATATAAGAACATAATCATAACATAGCATGGGAAAATTAGTACCAAGACTTAAACAATACGACGGAAAACAACTCGTAGCATGATAAGCCTTTGAACATGAAAGGCGGATTGAAGGGACAACTCCCCAACTAATCCAATATCCAAAAACTAAAAGAAATAACATGATTGTGAACATATGGCCCTCGAAACATGAGGACTCACCAAGTGCCGAGCAAAGTGACACTAGCTACGGGTGAGGATGGGCGATAAGCGGCCGGGACTGTGTCACAAAATGATACAACATAGAAAGTATGCAGTCAGTATTTGGAATGTACTAAGTATGCAAGGTAAGTAAAATGGACATTGAAAAACATATAAAACTCTGGTGTCGCCCCACTTGCAGGGGTATGAGCGCTTTTTGGTGCCCTACTAGGACACAGGCCGGCGGGCCTGCGAGCCTAAGCACATCAGTGCCTGGTGGCTCTAACTCAGGTTTCTGGAATCAACGGGCTATGCGGTTGTAAATACGACCTCGGCCATTGTACCTATAACCACGCTCAGTAATATCAACTAACCGAGAATCCTATTGCCCATAGGAAGCCTATGCGGGCCGACAAGGCCACCATGGCATCTGGTTATCTCTAACTCAACATAATGGATACTGTTCATCTACGTGACCGGCAAGGTCACCACTATCATCAGAATATGGCCCCACACGGCCAATATAATCAACAATACTAAACAACTAAACAAATACACGGCCCCACGCAGC
This sequence comes from Datura stramonium, assembly GCA_018107945.1. Classification (NCBI taxonomy): domain Eukaryota; kingdom Viridiplantae; phylum Streptophyta; class Magnoliopsida; order Solanales; family Solanaceae; genus Datura; species Datura stramonium. Next base: position 12,091 of record JACEIK010016628.1, read on the forward strand.
CAAGCACCACTAACCACGGGGAGATATATATACACAATGCCGCAAGCCTCTATGAATACGTTAAAGTATGGTGGAGCTGCCCTTACTGTACAACAAAGAAAGGACTTAGACCTCTGGCTGTCTAGCTCCGGATAATGGCAGGGTGATGACTAGTAAATTTGGCGGAGATCACGAGGGATCGACTCTCGTCTATGAAATTGCCTTGCGAGCCGTGTCACGGCATCCCAAACGGCGTCGGTACCGGTGGTACCGAGTATGCAAAGCAAACTAAAAGCATCTGAATATTAACAACATAACTAGAAACTACGGAATAGCAAGAGATATACGGATGCTGTATAAGGCGGTAGAATGCAGATGAGGCTTTAAATGAGGCGCGGGGAGCATGCACATTCGGCGTGGAGATACAACGTCTGCAAAGCTAATATATAACATATATATATACATATACATAGAAAGCAAGAACCAATACAAGCCCCATAGCGGAAGGTGCCAACCAATCAAACAATCTATATACCCTACCTGGGTCAAAACCATCCAAAATAAATTACCTCCTAGATCTCACGGCTCACGAGCACTCTGCAGGCCCCCTGGGTCTCCCGGCTCAAGACTGCTGGCTCTGATATAAATAACTGTGTAGGCGGAGGACTCTTTAATGTATAAGCTAATGGCCCCATAGCGTAATACGTATCTATAATCATCCCACAGGTGAAAGCGCTGGGGTAACTATCTTGCTATCTTCGTCGGCTGATATAGGAAAGCTCCATCCCATCTTAGTCCCCTTTGCCCGGACGGCATGCCCTCCTTGGAGTAGCGTCCCCACCCTCACGGTGGGTCGACACGAGATTACCTTTCGGGGGCGGCGAGGACGCTCAAAGGAATTGCCCTCATAACACAAACAAGTCTCAACCGATCAATAATCACATATAGCAAGCATGCTTGAGCCCGAAATACTATCTTATTATTCCTAATTTCTCATTGAACTCTTTTTTGTGTTACGCTGATTCTCATACTGATGTATCTTGTGTCACAGGATATTATCATTGTCTGGCTATCTTGTATTTGAGATATCATGTTGTACGACTATCATGTCACGGGATATTATCGACTATCGATATTGCTTTACTACTTTAATTCTATCATATCTCATAATATTATAAACATGCTTGTTAATTCAAGCACGCTTTCTAAACTCATACGGACTCAATTCTTGACTTTTGAATTCTTTCTTCTATATAACACGTTATCTGTTGTACTAGATTACTATGCACGAGGAATTAGCTTTACATACCTTAAAGCAGTTCCAGGCTAACGGGCAAAGCTTCGGTATTTTCATTATTTCTCCCAACTGCATTCACATATATATATATATATAAATTAGAACTAAATACACTAATATTCTGGAAGAAAACATCAATCTTTGATATATATATATGGCCCAAACTTTGACTTATCCGAAAACGGTCGAAAACTTGCTATTTCTCGAAAGTCGAGAAGGGAGAAATACTCACTTCAAGGCTAGGAGTACATTGACACTAATTTGGAGCAATTCCACTTACCTTAGCTCGGTAGCGCGATGATTTATGACCGAATTTCGTGAAACTAAATCCGTAGGATGCTCCTTGTACTAAATACCTCGTTATACAGGTTTAATTCAAGTTTGGACCGCGTTTGACGGCGTAATCGAACGAAATTTATAAAAAGAACGTTCTCCTCTGTTCTCTCTGGATTTCTCTGGAAATTATAAGGAATTGTAACTTTAAAATCAAAGTGGAGGGATTATATAATTAGGACTTATAAGTCGCATTCGGGAATGCGATTTATAGAAATCGCATTTTACCTTGCGACGCGCCGACTTGGCGCTTGTCAATCTTTCCCGGGCCTTTTCTAGATGTATGGCATTCGGAATGCGATTTATAAGTCGCATTTTGCCTTGCGACGCGCCGACTTGGCGCTTGTCCAATCTTTCCCCGGGCCTTTTTCTAGAATGTATGGCATTCTAAAACTCTTAACCAACATGTGAATAGACCATCTACATGTCAAGAATTTACGGCATGTAACATAAATGATCATAAGAGTAGGACAACATGTTCGTATCATAAATCGTTACATCATATTATACGACTCAAGGTTTTCAAAACATTCGTAAGATAAACATAATCATAATCTTAATAGAAGAGCTTTGCTTAACATAACTTGAGCCAATATACATAATAATAACATGCATAAATTATGAGGAATAGTGGAAAATTCTCTTAACCGACATACCCCATATGAGCACACATGAAGCCCGACTTGTAACCCTAGTCGGGAGGGTGTTCGTACCTGTCCAAGGATAGAACCATGAAAGTTTGATATCACCATGGAAAGGGCCATTTGGGCCATGGACTAACAAGAAAGGGTCCCGGCAGACCTATGGTAGCACGTAGTTCATGAGATCCGGGGCTTAACCTGAGCCCCGAACCTCTCGGTGTTCGATACTACTCCCAAAACATATATAGTGCTCATAATAATACATACACGAGTTCATGGGCTAGTTAAATCATGATAATCATAAACATTCTTGAACATATAATAACTAGCGATGACTTGGGCCCGTGAGCCGGCCAAAAAAATAATTCATGATTAATAAGATTCACACATACTTGTAGATCATGCATATAGCTTGAATTTCATAAAATCATAATGGATAACATAGTAAATTCATAATTTAAAACATAATTCATGTTGGGCTCATAAAGAACATCAATGGGAAAAATAGCTCATAATTTGATTCATCATGGGGCATGCATAATTAAGCTCAATTGCTTAGAAAATAAAAATCAATAATATTATAATCAATTTAAAACTCAAAAGAGGATCGAAATCCATGATAATATTTCAAAATCACAAAACTCACAATTTAAATCATTTTAATTTATATAATCAAATATAAAATCCCATGAGTTTTTGATAAATTGTAAGTAGAATCATAGAGTAGGAGCATGGGTGTGGAAGAATTCACCCATTGAGGACCTTACATACCTGGAAACACTTGATTCTTAATCTCCCTTGAAAGCCCGAGATGGAATTTAG
>JACEIK010016631.1:0-15138 GCA_018107945.1 Datura stramonium
GGGCCCTTTTCTCGCACGTATGGCATTCTAAAACTCTTAACCAAAATGCGAATAGGCCATCTACATGTCAAGAATTTACGGGGTGTAACATTTTCTTTCACACTATACCCACTTTTCATGTATTAATATGTTCTCTTTTTATTTCCCCCCACACAGCTTACACACCCCTATAATAGTCACCTTCAACTTAGGCATTTTTCCTAAGTTGAGGTTCACAATGTCCAAGGAGAGACCAGGGCCAAAACAGGTTCATTATAAACAAATGGGAAGATGAATGGGCTAATCAAAGAAAAATGATCAATTAAGGCTCAAACATTTGGATCAAGGGATACTAATTCATTTGGTAGGGCAATTTAGGCTAAACGTGAGCTAATTCAAAAATGACTTATGATCCTTTCCTAACTACTCAATCCTATAACCTAAGCAAAGACTAACTAGGCAAGCTCTAAATCACCTGTACAGTATCGAACTAGGTAAGAACTAATTCACACATGGTACAGGCTTGCATCACACACTACCTATCTGGTTCATGCACAGGTAAGCGATAGTTAATCATACTAATTACTTAAATGTCGTAAAAGGATCCATAAGAGTCATACTTTGCACTCACAAACACAGCTAACTATACAACAAAATTTTTAAAATAGGTCACTTTTTTCAACAATTTCAAAACATCAAACACATGTGCATTTATTGGTTGTTAAGTACTCCTAAGCTACTTTTAGTTAAACGAAAACAAAACATCCTAACATGCTAGTTCTACTAGATAACATGTCTGAGGTAAAAGAAGCACAACAATAAAAACCCTCGATCGAATCAAAAACCAAAAGACAGATACAACCCCCTCCTTTTGAAAAACATTCTTTGTCCCCAAAGCAAGGAAGTAAAAAACTAAGGGAGGAACATACCTGTGGTGCTCTTTGTGCTCTTGTCATCCTGTAGAGGCAGGTATGAAGGCACACTCCCCTCCGTTGCAATCGTAGCGCCAGCGGTGGCCAACACACTCAAAGATGTGGTGTTGGGGGATGTGGTCACCCTCTCAGCATTCTTGTCTACCTCAGCGAACTCTCTATCTATCTATGCTTAATGTGGCTCACCCGGAGGGTCTTCGCCACCTGCAAGCTCACCGGGCACGGTAGTTGAGCTCCCGGCTCCTCTGGCTCTCTCTTGTAGCTCAAACATATGCTCGTCATGAGTCTGTAGGTTGACTGCTACTGCTCGTTTGCGCTCCTTCCTTTCTCTTCTCTTTCTTTTCCTGGAGGTCTCCTCATCAACTACCTCTGTTACGATCTTCTTTCCCTTCTGTCCACCGGTCTGCTTAGGAGCCCAGAATACCCCTAGAACAAGTTCCTCCTCTAGCTCATCCTTAAATAGTGAAATAGTGGTGGCTATAAATATGGTCGACTATCTAGATGAAAACTCAGCTAACTGACTTCACAGCGACCCAGCTCCTCTCTCAAGCTCCCTACATCAGGCTGCTCAGCTAGCCGCCCATTGAGTCGTAGCTCAAAGTTGTACAATATGCTATATAGCCCACTCACAACATCCTTAATCTCATCCTTAGCCTTCTCCATCATCACATTGACATTTTTCTCAGTCAAGGTCAGCTTTTTAGCCATCTTCTATAAGAAATCATGGGCCACAAGTATGCATCTGAAAGGGACCTACCACAATGTGGGCAGCTTTAGCAGCCAACATCTCGCTTTGCTCAACAGAAGTGGAGGCATCTACCTTCTCGCCCCCAGCTGACAGTGGTGGTGGAACTATTGCTGGTAATCTAACCTGGATCACCGAGTTCATCTCGTCTCGGATCAACCCAATGTCAGTGGTCTGGTTGCCTTCGACCCTGCTTTTATCTCAATTATCCTCACACAGAACTCTATGCAGAGTATATATATGATACTCAGGAATGGAATCATCGTGCTCAAGGCTAGAGCTCGATTCTGAATCTCCTCTGCGATCACCCTCTAGATGTTAATTGCATATCTAGACATGATAAATTTGACTAACGCTGCTCTATTGGTACTCAGGGTGTTATGATTCATTGTTGGTGTTAACCTGTGGCGAACCAATGTCCAACACACCTTCACTATGAAGTTAAGTGAAGCTTTGGTGACCTGCCGTCCACTATTCAACCATTCAACCTCCTCTTTCTCCTCAGTAATTAGCCAAGCCAACTACCTCACCTGCCTTTGTCTCCTTCTAGACTCAGTTGTTTAACCCTTTCTAGGACATCAAACTGGTAGTCAAACTCTACTGTAGAGGCTGGGGCCCTATAATCCAGCCCATATAAACATTCAGGCAATGGCCCGCTCAGAGACATCAACTTTGCACCCTCGGACCTTTACATTATCCAGTCTGGGCTGCTCCTTCACTTTTCACACCACCAGAGTCTGTTGCTCTAAAGTGGCCAAGTAGTTGGCATAGAACTCCCTGACCATGTTAGCACTGTAGTTGTCAGGGGTTCTTATGATCCACTTGAACCCGTAGAACTCAAATAGTTGTTTCATCTCCTCGACTTCATTCAAGGCACTGGTCAGGATCTACAACTCCTCCTAAATGCTCTTCCTAGGGTTTTGTTTGGAGGTGAGAGTGAGGCCCTACTCATAAATCTCCCGAGTATTGGACACACTCCATCTGATAGTGAGGCTCTTTGGAGGTGGAGTCTGATCATCATCATCCTCTTGTTTCTCCTCCTCAGATTTGGCCTCCTCAGACCCATCTTCCTCATTTTAGCCACTGTCGGACTCCTAAGGCTACTCCTCAGCTCCCTCCTCACGGGGAGCTTCTGTTGGTATGGCTGAAACAGCTATGTCCTGAGCCTAGGATTATGCCCTAGAGGTTCATAACTCATCAATGTCATCTGTGTCTACTTCATATTCCTCCACCGAACCACTAGGGGTGTCTTTCTCCTGCTCAGATATGGAGGCCTCATCCCTTAAGGCCCTCCAAGATGAAATATCGGCTCTGGCCTTCTTTGTTGCTTTTTTCTTGATTGTCTTGGTACCTGTGGAAAGAAAAATTAGTACATGTGATTTTATAGAAAGAAAGAAAGAAAATTTATGTTCAGTATCATACTATGATTCATCAATACGAGTCGTACCTAGGTGGTATGATCCGTACTGTGACTCGTAGTGCATTTTTGGCCCAGTCATGACTCATTGTATGACTCGTACCTTGATGGTACGATTCGTACTCATGGTCGTATGATGAACATTTGAAATTTGAACTTTCTATTTTTTAGTATGACTCATTATCATGGTTCATAGTATGGTTCAACAAGTTGTACCATGGGTCGTGATTTTGCTTTTTGATTTTGACCCCTACTGTTCTTTGGTACGATCACTTGGTGCGACTTATAGTAGGGTACCACGAATCTTACTAAGTTCCATACCATAGTTTTTAAATTTTTATAAACTAGAACAGTCTCAACGAATCATCCTATGAGTTGTAGAACGACTCGTGAAGCCTGTCCTCTCCTTGTGCATTACCAGATGTGCAGGAAACACATGTTTTGAGATGGGTACTCAAATTTCCCCACCCCATTGATTCAGAATACACCATTTTCAACTATCTACTCAATCCCCAACATGCTTTATGCCCCATAACTCACTACCCATAATCAATTTAAGTCCTTGAGAATTTTAACTCCTAAACCCGTCAATATACATTCCTACTTAGCCTTTGATCACATTTCTCATCCTCCTTTAAATGAGTGGAAGAATCACAATACAATTATGGCTAATGCTAGCAAGAATTTAAGATGAAGAGTTATCACTTACTTGCTATTTTCAAGTTCTTGCAAAAACTCTTGCTTGCTTTAGGTTTGGGCTAGGAATTCAACTATCTTGTGCAAATTTATTTGTACAGACTTGAGCTTAAATTGGGTGTGCATGAGTTACGGATGATTAAGTATTGAGGGGAGATGATCGTGGGTTGTGTTTGTGATTGTGTGGGAAATTTAGTTCCAAACTTTTTATTTAAATAGATTATGGGTGAGTTTAAAAAATTCGAGTCGAGTTGGGTCAACTGGGTCACTTCATTTTATTTGCCATTCACGACTCATACCATGAGGACCTGTACCTGGAGACTGAGAAAACTCACTTGGGGCCCTATGTGTGGATGGTACAAGTCATACCAGGATGCCATGATCGGTACAATTACTCGTAGGTTAGAACTTCAATACTTTGGCACTCTAGGGGAGTTCATTACTATGGTAAGTACTATGACTCGTACCATGAAGGTACGGTTCGTAATGACCAACCATAGTATGAACTTCTGCACCATATCAAGTCTCTGTGTTTCACCGTGGATGGGACTACAAGTTGTACAATCATATTACGGGACATATTGAGGCTCATAGTCCAAACTTGTCCTGTATTTTTCACCCATCAGTTTTTGTTTCACCTGCACACTGAACACCCAATAGTCAATATACTTAGGTTGCCTCCCAAAAAGCGCCTGATTTAACATCGCGGCACGATGCATGTGGTTCGGTTACTCAGATTTCACCAAATCACCTCATGGGTTGCATCCCAAGAATCACCTGATTTAACATTGTGGCACGACACAAGTCTCTTGACTACTCATAATTCGTCAAGAAACTCAGACTCATCTTCAATAGCTGACACTACCCAGAACTCATCAGGTTGCTATTGACCTACAGATGTTGAAGGTGACCTCTTCTTTTTTAGCCTAAACTTCAGATAGCCCGCTTCAACATCCATTAGGGCTCTCCCAGTGGCAAGGAATGGTCGCCCTAAGATGATGGGGACCTCAAAATCTACTTTTTAATCTGAGATCATGAAGTCAGCTGGGAAGATAAACCTGTCCACCTTCATTAGCACACCCTGTAAGATCCCCACTGGCTTCTTCACTGAGCGGTCCTCCATTAATATCTGCATCGTAGTCGGTGTGAGGGCTTCCAAGATCAGCTATTTGAAAACATCTAGAGGTATCAAGTTGATGCTAGCACCCAAGCCACACAGTTCCCTCGCAATCTCGAAATCTCCAAATGTGCATGGGATAGTGAAGGCACCTAGGTACTCCTTTTTCTGAGCAAAGACCCGTGAGGCTATGGAAATGCAATGATGCAAATTACCAATCAGCTCATAGCTCACGGGCCTCTTCCTAGTTACTAGGTCCTTCATGAACTTAGCATACCCAGGCATCTGTTCCAATGCCTCTATCAGTGGGATGTTCACAGACAACTGCTTCAGTATTGACAAAAACTTATGGAACTTCCCATCATCCACTTTCTTTTTCATCCTCTGAGGGAATGGTGGAGATGGTCGAGGGATAGGCCTAAGAATCTGTGTGGCTTCTTCTGCCTTCCCTTTGTCACCTCTAGACTCCTTTGCATCACCTGGAGCCTTAGTCAAATCAGCCTCACCAGCAATAACCTGTTCAGCAATCTCATCCTCATCATCTAGCTCAATCTCCTTATGTCTTTCCATCTCAACTACAACTGGTAAAAGCAGGTCAATGGTGATCTTGCCACTCCCGATCATCACATCCATGTAGGGACTGTCATTTTTACAATTTTGGATTGTGTTGCTAGGAAGAGTACCCTTCCAAGGTTTGGGGATGTAGACATCTGCCCCAACTACTGCTCAATCTGCTTGATCACTGCGGCATGTGATTCAACTTTCTGGATCATGCCAGATATGTCTCCCCAAATGTCCTTTAGCTGATCATCTGTGGATTTTGCCTTTTTCAATAGCTCACCCGTCATTCTCTCCAACTTTGAAGGTTCCGCATCACCATTTTGAGCCCTTGGAGGAACATATAAGCCTATGCGGTCGTTGCAGTAGCCATCATTCTTTCTCCACTTACCCTCTCGTTCATGAGCTCTTCTTATATCCCTATAACTATTCCTGTTGTAGTTGTCTCTGTACTGGTTCTGACCTTGATTTACGGAACCTTGGTGCCAAGTGTCTTGACTAGACCCTTGGGCGTTGGCCCAAAAACCGACCACCTGGTTATCCAAGAAGTTTGCTTCCTTCTCGAAATCAGAATGCTCAAATCTCGTTTCCTAAACCTGAGCTCCCACTACATTTACATTTTGAGCTCCAGAACCTATAATATGCTTCATGAAAAGGTCTAAAGATATTCTCATATAAGCCAATTCTTGACCACGCTCCTCCTCCTTTCTGTGTTGCTCCACAGTAATATCTATGGCATATGTACCTATAGTTACTTCAGACTCTCTTTTGTGCCACTCTCTATTTGTTTTAGTCACTCAGTCTAGTGTGTGTCACGCCCCGAGTTATACACTGGATGAGATACGGTACTTGGAGTCACAAGTAACTCCAAGTCAACCGATGCTCTATCATAACACTGGCATTCTAAGTAAAAACATAACGTAAGATTTACAATAATAGAATAAAACATTTATGAAGAAGAACTAAATCAATAAAGTGTTAATACAACTGAAAATAAATGAAAAATCTAGATTTGTGTGTGTCTGAAAGCCATCTATCTCATGAGTTGTTTGGAAAAGCCCCCAACAAACTCTAAGTCTAATTGAAAGAAATATAACTGAAAAGAAATAATCATCGTCCTCAAAAGATGAGGACTCACCATTGATGAAGCTGAAAACTTCTGGGAGAGATCTGTTAATGGTGCTGAGACTAAGAACCTGCAACTGTATCATAAAACGATAAAGCATTAAAGGTATGCATCAGTACTTTGAATGTACTGAGTAAGTAGGAGAAACCATAACATGGAGAATAAAATAGTTGAACTGTAAAGACATGGAATGACCAACTGAAATGCTGAAATTGAATAAACTGTGATATATTAAAATGGTCAAAATGACCCTGTCTGATGGATGAAGACGTGCCCTAAATCTGAGATATTAATCTGAAATATTGTACTGAACTGATTTGAACTGAGTAGTCTGAAACTGTTCTAACTAAGCTAATCTGAGACTGAACTGAACTGACTAGTGGGAGAGTTTATAACCGACATATAACCACGTGAACTAGATGTGGAGTCCGATGTATACACCCCATCGGTAGGACCCAATATACCTTGCCAGGGTATAAAGGCATGAACGGAGTGATCACAGGTCTGGGGCCATGAGGCCAATAAAATATAACCTACAGTGGCAACGTAGTTGGGGGAATCTGGGTGCGTTGGAACCTCAGTTTGCTCAATGCTAAGTCCTACTTCTACTGGATAGTCCTAGAATGACTTCTAAGTTGATAGCTCAAAACTGGGGGCCAAGACTGGGTTCCTAAGGCTGGTCAGAGCTGCTTATCTGGAAGCGTCGTAACCGTCTAAAGAACAAATTGTAATATGAAACTGGGTTCCTAAGGCTGGTCAGAGCTGCTCATCTAGAAGTGCCATAACTACTTAAAGAACCACTAAAATCTATTATTGAGTCTAATACTAATGCTTGGGAGGCACCACTGACACCTCAAGAATTAACTGTAGTCAAACTAATCAGCTGACATTTCTGGACTATACTAAAATACTAATAATCTGGCTGAGACTGGACTAACATGCATCTTACTGAGATTTCCACATATACTAATAATATGGGGATCTCAAAACTAATAGAATCAAGCTACAGGAAAACTAGTCCAACACGCAAGATTCTAAATTTTTAATGAACTGAGAACTAGGGCTAAATAATCCCACTAGATATAATTTTCACAAATTTCCATAAATAGGGAATAATAAAGCAGTTAAAATCATGAGAAATATTCTACTCGAAATCTTAAAGAAATTTGTCTGATAATTTCCTACATTTCAAATCTGCAGGGTTGTAACTGATAGAGAAAATAGTGAAGATTTCGGGGAAACAAGAGAAGAAATATTCCCTTTTTGAATTCCCACATTCCCAGTGAAGAAATTCTGAGAAGATCCCTTGAGAATCTAGGAAGAAGCTTATTGCCCTAATTCTAGTCCTGAGAGTTTCTGCGTATTGAGTCTAAGTGTTGAGAGAACGAGTGAGACGAATACGTCGATCACTCTTTTAACTCTCTCCTGGACGTGCCCAAACAACTTAGTTTAGAGTCTAGGAGTTTAGGAAATTATATAAAAGCCCCTTAAATACTGATCATCTAAGCTGAAAACTAGTGGAATGACTGCCTCCGAACTGAACTACATGACTAAACTGAATTCATGACTCTTACATACATACATTGACATGGAAGAAACTAAGGCACATGAACTGAATATGAAACTGAATAGAGTACTTAGGAGGAATTTAATACCTGATGCTGAAGCTGAACTGGAAGGGAACAAATGAGGGTATTTGGCCATCATGTCTGCTTCTGCCTCCCATGTGGCTCCCTCAACTAGCTGGTTCCTCCATAAGACTTTCACTGAAGCGATTTCCTTGTTCCTCAGCTTACGAACCTGACGGTCAAGGATTCAAACTGGGACCTCTTCGTAAGAGAGACTATCTTTTATCCGCACACCATCTAGGGGCACAACTGAAGTTGGATCACCGATGCACTTCTTCAATAGTGACACATGGAAGACTGGGTGCACAGATGATAACTCTGAAGGTAATTCCAGCTCATAGGCTACATTGCCAATTCGCCTCAGAATTTTGTAGGGTCCCACATATCTCAGACTGAGTTTTCCTTTCTTCCCAAATCTCATCACCCCTTTCATGGGTGAAATTTTTAGATAAACCCAATCTTTCACTGCAAACTCTAACTCTCTTCTCCTCACATCAGCATAGGATTTCTGACGGCTCTGAGCTATTTTCAACCTTTCTCGAATGAGCAATACTTTTGGCATAGCTTCATGAACTGAGTCTGGCCCTATCAAGGTAGCTTCACCAACCTCAAACGACCCTATAGGAGATCTACACCTCCTACCATATAATGCCTCCAATGGGGCCATTTGAATACTGGAGTGGTAGTTATTGTTGTACGAAAACTCGATGAGAGGCTAGTTATCATCCTAACTTCCCTTGAAATCGATCACACAAGCTCTCAGCATATCTTCCAAGGTCTGGATAGTCCATGCAGCCTGTCCATCAGTCTGCGGTTGAAAAGTTGTGTTGAGCTTGACCTGGGTACCAAGTCCCTTCTAAAAGGACTTCTAGAAATGTTAGGTGAACTGGATACCTCTATCTAAAATAATGGACAAGGGCACCCCATGTAGTCTGACCAACTCCCAGATATAAAGCCTGGCATAATCCTCAACTGAGTTTATAGTTTTAATGAGTGCGAGGTAGACCTGTAATAAAATCCATATTCACTTCTTCCCACTTCCATATGGGAATATATTGATATCCTGCATCATACCTCCTGGTCTCTGATGTTCCACCTTGACCTGCTGGCAGTTGGGGCACTTAGCTACAAATTCTACAATGTCTCTTTTCATGCCATTCCACCAGTAAATATCCCATAGATCACGGTACATCTTAGTAGCACCTGGATGGATAGAATATCTCAAACTGTGTGCTTCAGCCAGTATCTGCTGTCTCAAGTCACCTACATCCGGTACGCATAATCTACCCTGGTAACGGAACACACCATCTCCCCCTTTGGAGAAAGACTCCACTTCTTTTCTGAGAACCACCTCTTTCAGCTTAAGTAGTATCGGATCTTCATCCTGCCTTGACTTAACTTCAACTACCAATAAGGAATCTGATCCACTCTGCACAACTACTCCGCCCTCAGCTGTATTAACTAACTGCACTCCCAACCGAGCTAACCTGTGGATATCCTTTGACAACTCCTTTTTTCCCTCTTCGACATGAGCCACGCTCTCCATAGACATCCTGCTTAGAGCATCAGCCACCACATTTGCTTTGCCTGGATGATACAGAACACTCATGTCATAGTCCTTCAGTAGCTCTAACCACCTTCTCTGACAAAGATTTAGATCTTTCTGACTGAACACATATTGAAGTCTCTTGTGATCAGTGAAAATATCCATGTGAGCCCCGTAAAGGTAATGCCTCCATATATTTAACGTAAACACCACTGCTGCCAACTCAAGGTCATGAGTGGGATAATTCTTCTCATGAACCTTGGGTTGTTTGGAGGCTTAAGCTATATCCTTACCCCGCTGCATTAGCACACATCCAAGTCCAACTCTGGAGGCGTCACAATACACCACAAACCCATATGTTCCTTCCAGCAAGGTTAACACTGGAGCAGCAGTGAGTCGAGTCTTTAACTCCTAGAAACTTTTCTCACACATATCTGACCACTGAAATTTCACCTTTTTCTGAGTCAACTTAGTCAGAGGAGATGCAATAGAGTAGAAACCTTCCACAAAACATCGGTACTAACCGACTAGACCCAAGAAACTTCTGATTTCGATTGGGGAAGTACGTCTTGGCTAGTCTTTCACCGCTGTTATATTTTGAGAATCTACTTGAATACCCTCACTCGAGACCACGTGACCAAGGAAAGTCACAAACTTCAACTAGAATTCTCATTTGCTGAATTTTGCAAACAACTGGCGATCTATTAGCGTCTTAAGCACTATCCTCAGGTGATTAGCATGTTCTTCCTAATTTATGGAGTATATTAGAATGTCATCAATAAATACAATGATGAACATATCTAGATATTGCTTGAAAACCCTGTTCAGCAGGTCCATGAAAGTTGCAGGGGCATTAGTGAGTCCAAAGGACATAACCACTAACTCTTAGTGACCATACCGAGTTTTGAAAGTTGTTTTTGGTATGTCACATTTTTTGACTCTTAGCTGATGATACCCCGACTTGAGATCTATCTTGGAGAAACAACTGGCTCCCTAAAGATGATCGAATAAGTCATCAATCCTGGGTAGGGGATACCTATTCTTGACTGTGACCTTATTCAACTGATGGTAGTCGATACACATTCTGAGGGTACCGTCTTTCTTATGCACGAATAATACTGGAGAACCCCATGGAGATATGTTGGGCCTAATGAAGCCTTTATCAAGGAGATCTTTTAGCTGCTCCTTCAACTCCTTAAGCTCAACTAGAGCCATTCTGTACGGAGGGATGGAGATGGGTTGAGTTTCTGGAAGAAGGTCTATGCCGAAGTTTATTTCCCGCTCAGGAGGGACTCTGGGAAGATCTTCAGGAAACACGTCAGGACACTCGCTGACAACTGGAACTGACTGGATAGCTGGGGTCTCAGAGTTGGAATCTTTTACCCAAACTAGATGTTAAATACACCCTTTATAAATAAGCTTTTTGTCCTTAATGTAGAAAATAAATCGACCCTTAGGCGCTGAACTACTTCTCATCAACTCTAAAACTGGCTCAGTAGGGAATTGAAACCTAAAGACTCTAGTTTTGTAGTCAACTAAGGCATAACCGTAGTGTAAGCAATCCATGTCAAGAATGAGGTCAAAGTCTGTCTAACTATAAAAAATCAGTTGGAATGACCTTATTCAAAATTGATACTAGGCAGTTTCTATACACCCGGCTGGCCCTAACTGACTCGCCAACTGGATGGAGACTAAGAATGATTTTGAGAGGATTTCTGGACTGATATCAAACTGGACAACTACATAGGGAGTCACAAATGATAGTTTGGCTCCTGGATCTAGTAGAGCATACACATCTAGATGGAAAAGGTGTAACATACCCGTGAACACATCAGGTGAGCTCTCCTCATCTTGACGAGAGGAAAAAGCATAAAATAGGTTTTGGCACTAGCTGCCATCCGTACCTAAAGTGTTGGCATGCTGGAGCTGCTGAAACGGTGGATTGTGATCTCCCCTGTCATGTGACGGGCATTCTTTGAACCAATGACCAAGCTGTCAACACCCAAAACAACCCTCTCAGCCCTAAAGGCATTCTCCTGGATGGTTCTTGCCACACTTAAGAAAGGCTGGGTAGCTGTAGCGATTGCTGGAACTATGAATCTAGGACTGTGGGCCAGATGCTCCACCCCTACGATCCTTGTGGGACTGGAAAGTAGGGGCACTGGCTGAAGTGGGTGCTGGAGCCCTCTGCTGCTGCTGCTGTGGGCGGCTACTACCGCCAGGTCTCTGGTGGCCATAATCTGACTAGCCAGTTCTTTTCCGCTTGTTCTCCCACTCCAATTATTTTATTTTTTCTGCCTCAATCTGTTGGGCATGAACTATAAGGCTGGAGCAATTGATATCCTTTATAAGCATTACAGTCCTGCACTCCTTGAGGACCAAGTTCGATACTCCATTAACAAACTTCAGCATACGAGCCTTTGGCTCGGCTACCATCTCTGGAGCACATTTAGACAACCTTGTAAACTCTAGTGCATACTCTTCCACCGTCCAATTTCCCTATTTCATATTCATAAATTCAGCCACTTTAGCCTCCCTGAGCTCCCGGGGGAAAGAATCTATCTAGGAAGATTGTAGTGAACTCCTCCCATTCCACCAGTTTTGCTCCCGCTGGTCTCCCATCCTTCCACTATTTGTACCAGATCTGGGCTACCCCTTTCAGCTGATAGGCAACCAGGTCGGCACTCTCCAAGGAGGTAACACCTATAATTCCAATGATCTTCCTGATCTCATCCATGAACTCCTGTGGGTCCTCTCCCACCTTAGATCCATGGAAAGCCGGAGGGTTCATCCAGGTAAAGTCCCAAACTCGAGCAGCTACTGTGGACCTATTAGTATTGATCGAAACCACCTATTGGATCACTTGGTTAGTGACTGTCTGTGCGAGCTGCTAGATAGCCACTCTAAACTCTACAGAGGACACTGGGTCGTCCTGAGGGGCTACTAGAGCTGGTGGGGCAGGTCGGTGAGCGTTGCCGGCCCTTCTTTTATTACCACATCGTGGAGGCATGATTTCACTTAAACAAAATAGAGCACGAGTTAGAAGAACATTTCTGGGATTGAACTCGAATGCATGGTAAAGAGTATTAACAAACGGGAGTTTTTCTAATGACATCTAGTAGCCTCCCGTCGTATGTGTGGCGCGCTTCACACCCATGAAAAGAACTCTACTCGACACGACTTTTAGATATCCTAGGATATCTAGACCTGGTTCTCTGATACCAAGTTTGTCACACCTCGAGTCTATACCCTAGATGAGACACGTTACTTGGAGTCACAGGTAATCCCAAGTCAACTCATGATCTATCATAACACTGGCATTCTAAGTAAAAACATAGCTGAATCTTTACAATAATAGAATAAAACATTTATGAAGAAGAACTAAATCAATAAAGTGTTAATACAACTGAAGATAAATGAAAAATCTCAATCACTGTTTGTGTATGAAATCCATCTATTTGATGAGTTGCTAGGACAAGCCCACAGTTAACTTAAAGAAATATAACTGAAAAGAAATAATCATCATCCTCAAAATATGAGGACTCACCATTGATGCAACTGAAAACTTCTGGGCGAGATCTGCTAACGGTGCTAAGACTGAGAACCTACAGCTATATCATAAAATGATACATCATAAAAGGTATGCCTCAGTACTTTGAATATACAGAGTAAGTAGGAGAAACCATAACGCGGAGAATTAAAAAACTAAACTGTAAAGACATGCAATGACTAACTGAAATGCTAAAACTGGATAAACTGTGACATATTGAGATGGTCAAAATGACTCTGTCTGATAGTCTAAGACAAGCCCTAAATATGATATACTAATTTGAAATACTGTACTGAACTTATCTGAATTAAGTAGCATGAAACTGTTCTAACTAAGCTAATATGAGACTGAACTGAAATGACTAGTGGCAGAATCTATAACCGACATATAACCACGTGTGCAAGACATAGAGTCCGATATATACACCCCATCGGTAGGACCCAATATACCTTGCCAGGGTATAAAGGCATGAACTAAGTGATCACAGGTCTGGGGTCATGAGGCCAGTAAAATATAACCTACGGTGGCAACGTAGTTTTGGGAACCTGATGCGCTGGAAACCCGGTCCACTCGGTGCTAAGTCCTACTCCCACTAGGTAGTTCTAGACTGACTTCTAAGCTGATAGCTCAAAATTGAGGCCCAAGACTAAGTCAGGAATACCGATCTGGAAGTACCCTGAGAGTCTTATCAGACCGAATTTTGTAACTGATATTCTAAGACTAGTTTGAGCTGCTTATCTGGAAGCATCGTAACCGTCTAAAGAACAAACTGTAATCTGACACTAGGTCCTAAGGCTGGTCAGAGCTGCTCATCTAGAAGTGTCATTACCGCCTAAAGAACCAGTAAAATCTGTTACTGAGTATAATACTAATAATTGGAAGGCACCACTAACACCTCAAGAATTAACTGTAGTCAAAATAATCAGCTGATATTTCAAGACTATACTGAATATACTATTAATCTAACTGAGACTGGACTAACATGCATCTTACTGATATTTCTACATATACTAATAATATGGGGATCTCAAAACTAATAAAATCAAGCTATAGGAAAACTAGTCAAACACGCAAGATTCTAAATTTTTAATGAACTGAGAGCTAGGGCTAAATCATCCCACTAGATACAATTTTCACAAATTTATATAAATAGGGAATAATAACGCAGTTAAAATAATGAGAAATATTCTACTCGAAATCTTAAAGAAATTTGTCTAACAATTTCCTACATTTCGAATCTGCAGGGCTGTAACTAATAGAGAAAACAGAGAAGATTTCTAGGACACAAGGGAAGAACTATTCCCTTGTTGAATTCCAGCATACCCGGTGAAGAAATTCTGAGAAGATCCCTTGAGAGTTTGGGAAGAAGCTGATTGCCTAGTTCTAGCCCTTAGAGTTTCTGTGTACTGAGTATAAGTGTTGAGAGAAGGTTGAGAGGAATACGTCGATCACCCTTTTAACTCTCTCTTGGACGTGCTCAAAACGACGTAGTTTAGTGTCTACAAGTTTAGAAAATTATGGAAAATCCCCTAAAAATCTCACAGAAAAATCACCCTGCCAGTCCCAGTGAGAGACTGGATGATTCGTGGTTACTGACCTGATTGCAACTTGCCTCACGCCTGACAACCTGTATTCCTTGAAAGTCCCTACAAAGTTCATCAGGTGCAAATTTGCATCATCAACTGCATTATCACTAAACACTCCCTTCATATTGAGCAACTGGATCATGGTGCTAGTTATTTTAAACTTTTCCCCAGCAGGCAAAGGTGGAGGTGCAATTGCTTCTGTTGATCCGGCTTTATCAATATCTGGATCCTCATCATCATCGTACTGAGGAGCATATC
>JACEIK010016633.1:0-15136 GCA_018107945.1 Datura stramonium
GACTCAAAGTCATAATCAACACTTTTAATTGCTTTTATATATATATATTTGATTTTTTTTGAAATTCAAAATTTTATGTTGGTTTTCAAGTTTAAGCCAACATTGAGGAGACTTGGCTATAAAAGTTGTCGTCATGTTACCAAGTTACAACTTCAAGCTATGAAACAACCTCTTGTAAAAATGCAAAGTAATGTGCATAAAAGACCCCATTTTGTCTAACCCTTCTCCTGGACAAAGTCATAGCGGGAGCTCAGTGCACCGACGTGTTCTTATCAAGTTTAAATCTGTCACGACCCGAGTAAACACCCTGGACAGGACATGGTACTTAGGGCCACAAGCGACCCCAAAATAACCCATGGCATAACATACTACTGAAACTCTAAATACCATATGAAATCTATAAGTGGAAGTTTCATAAGGCACAACGGAACAAAATACTTTTAAGCAAAACAATACATCTAATAACACACTGAATTCCTAACTCTGTCTGAAAGCCATCTAAGAACTGATGAGTTGCTGGGATACGCACGTCTAAACTGAAATATCAAAATACAATAGTCTAAAAAGGAAATTTCGGCCCTCGGCAAATAAGGACTCACCACTGAACTCTAATGATTTCCACCAGAGAAGGACTACTGAAGATGCTAAGACTGAGAACCTGCACCTGTAGCATAATATGATACAACATATAGAGTATGCATCAGTACTTTGAATGTGCTGAGTAAGTGAAATATGAAGTAAATGTAAAGATACTGAAATTTTGTAAGTTGAACTGACAAAACATGCAATAGCCATAACTGGAATCATAAATACAGAAGTATCTGAAAATCTGATAATACTATAAGTACTAGTAACTGTCTGAAGGTCATACATATATCCTGAATTCTAGAGGACTGAATTAAATTGGAGACCGTGATTGTATTGGACTAATTTGTACTGTATTATAATGTGGGAGAAACTATAACCGATATGTAACCACGTGAACTAGACGTGAAGTCGATATATATCCCCCATCGGATAAGGCCACTACTATACCTTTCCATGGAATAGTAGCTGAGATGGGTGATCACCGTATAATGCCCATTTGGGTAATAACCTACGGTGGTAATGTAGTTCTAGGAACTTGGGTTCTCCGAACCCCAGCTCTTCTTGGTGCTAAGTTCCACTCACACTAAAAATTCTAATTACGTCTAACTAGGCTGATAGATCCAAACTGGTGTCATAAGAATTAAGTTAGGACTACTTGTCTAAAAGTGTCCTGAGAGTCTAAGGACCTGAAAGTAACTATGTTCCAAGACTCGTCAGAGCTTCTTTATATGAAAGTGCCATAATGGTCTAAGGAACAACTAACAAACTGATAACTGGTACTACTGAGGTTACTGAATTCCTCAAGACTAAAAGTAGTCAAACTGATCAACTGACATTTCTGTAGAACACTGAGTGATGACTGATGCTCTAAGACTGAGTAAATCAAAGAATAACTTCTAATCATGAATTTGTACTAATATTGGTAAATTTAAAGGGAATTATGCTGACAAACAATATTCATGTCTAAATTATAAAATATGCAAGTCCTATTCAAATCACATCTGAAGATTAGGGAAAAATACATACTGTATGAAATGAAATACCAAGCATGAATTACAACGAATAGTAACCTAGGAAAAACACAAGAATTATCACAATAACGGAATTCACAAACTATCTGAAGAGAAACCTTAATTTCGATATTCTACTGAGCTAGAACTAAGGAGATTGTTGTAAGAATTTGGGACACAAGGGTGAGAGGTATTCCCTTATTGGAATCGCACAAACCTGTGATAGAAATTTCCTTGAGAAACACCTAGAAATGTTTGAAGGATAGCAACCCTAGCCCTTGCCCTGAAAAAGTTGTCTGGAACTTCTATATACCGAGTCTAAGGATTGAGAGAAAAATGAAAGAGATAGTCGATCAACCTCTTTAATTCCCCTCTAAATGTACTCAAAAAGACGTAGTTCAGCATTAAAATAATAGGGTTTTACAAAAGTTCTCTTGGAATCTATTTTAAAAATTTTGCTCGACAAGTGCTACGACTCAACCTACGATTCATACAAGGATCCTACGGCCCATACCTTCACTCGTGGATAGGGACCCTACTCCATACCATTTCTCTGATGTTTTCCATGAAAGCCTCCTACAATCCATACAAGCATTCTATGAGTCATACTTTGGTCCATTGATTTCCTCCTAAACACTCCTCTAATTCAACTCACAACTCAGTGTATAGTCCATACCAACATACCATGAGTAGTACCATGACTCGTGGTTACCCATGATGTCCCTAATCAATTCTCTAAACTTATCCATGACTAGTCAGTATGATCTGTACCATCTTGGTATGAGTCATAACATGCACTCTTGATTCCTCCAATCATACTTACTGTTTTCCTTCAACTCTCCTGTTACGAGTCTAGGTACAGCTCGTACCATGATTGTACCAGTCATCATGGTATGATCCATACCTGGACTCATACTGAGGTCTTTTTCCTATTTTTCTGCATGATCAAGTTTTAAATCTAAAGGCTAGTCTCAGAAATATTCTGGGGTGTTACAATACCTCCCCTTTTGGAATATTTGTCTTCGAATGAAGGCTTAATAAACTAAAAGACTAGGGGGAGGGGGGAGCTGAAATCCCTCACTGAAAGCTATAAATTGACTACTAAAGGAGTGACTGACTCCCAACTGAGGTGAAACATACTAACTGGACTTATGCAACTAGGGTGCACATTTCAAACATGAATAAAACTGATGAGTATGGAACTGAATAGAGTATTAAGGATAAATTTTAGTACCTGATGCTGAAGCTGAGATGAAAGGAAATAAGTGAGGGTATTTAGCCATTATGTCTTCTTCTTCTTCCCATGTATTTCCCTCAACTAGTTGGTTCCTCCATAAGACTATACGGAAGCGACCTCCTTGTTTCTCAGCTTATGAACATAACAGTTTAGGATCTAAACTAGAACTTCTTCGTAAGAGAGGCTGTCCTTTATGCCAACACTCTCTAGAGGCACTATTGAGGTCGGGTCATTGATGAATTTATTTAACATGGACACATGAAAGAATGGTGCACCAATGCTAACTCCATAGGAAGCTCCAGCTCATAAGCCACATTGCCAATGCGTCTCAAGATTCTGTAAAGGCTGATATATCTGGGACTGAGCTTTCCTTTCTTCTCGAATCTCATCACTCCCTTCATAGGTGATATTTTTAGGTATACCCAATCATCCACAACAAACTCCAACTCCCTTCTCCTCACATCTCCATATGATTTTTGTCGGCTTTGAGTTGTCCTCAAATAATTTACAACTTCTGCATGGCCTCATGTACTAAATCTGGACCTATTAAGGTAGCTTCACCAACCTCAAATCACCCTATAGGAGATTTGCACCTCCTACCATATAATGCCTCGAATGGGGCCATCTGAATACTGGAATGGTAGCTATTGTTGTATGCAAAACTCGATGAGAGGTAGGTGATCATCTCAATTGCCCTTGAAGTTGATCATGCATGCTCTCAACATATCTTCCAAAGTCTGAATAGTTCGCTCGTCCTAGACATATGTTTGTGGGTGGAAAGTTTTGTTGAGCTTAACTTGAGTACCAAGTCCTTTCTAGAATGACTTCCAAAAGTGCGAGGTGAACTGAGTACCTCCTTGATGATAGACAAGGGAACTCCATGCAGTCTGACTAACTCCTGGATGTATAGCCTAGTATAATACTCTGCTAAGTCTGTAGTCTTAACTGTTAGGAAATATACTGACTTAGTCATCCGGTCTACGACCACCCAAATTGAGTCATTTTACCAGCGAGTACGAGGTAAACCTATGATGAAGTCCATATTCACTTCTTCCCACCTTCAAGTGGGAATACTGATATCCTAAGTCATACCCTCAGGTCTCTGGTGTTCAACCTTGACCTGCTAGCAGTTTGGACACTTAGACACAAATGCTACAATTATCTTTTTCATGCCATTCCACCAGTAGATTTCCCGTAGATTTTCCATAGATCACGGTACATCTTGGTGGCACCTGGATGGGTAGAGCAATTGGTACTGTGAGCTTCCATTAATTACCGCTGCCTCAAATTGTCTATCTCTGGAAACATAACTTGCCCTAGTAATGGAGAACAATATCTCCCCCTTTGGAGAATGATTCCAGCCCTTTTCTTATAACTACTTCCTTCAGCTTGAGTAAAATGGGGTCTTCATCCTACTTTGACTTAACCTCTACCACTAGTGAGGATTCTAACCAACTCTGAATTACAACTCTGCCATCAGATGAATCAACTAATTGTACTCCAACTGAGCCAATCTGTGAATATCCTTTTCTAGCTCCTTTTTACCTTCTTCAACATGCGCAACACTTCCCATAGACATTTTGATGAGGGCATCATGCACTACATTGTCCTTGCCTGGGTGATACAACACACTCATGTCATAATCCTTCAATAACTCTAGCCATCTTCTCTGATGAAGATTCATTTCCTTTTGACTGAACAAGTACTGTAAACTCTTGTGATCGGTGAAAACATCTACATAAACCCTATAGAGATAATGTCACTCAATCTTCAGAGTGAAATTCAAGATCATGAGTCAGATAGTTCTTCTCATGAGCCTTGAGCTGTTTGGAGGCGTAAGCTATGACTTTTCCATGTTGCATCAGAAAACAACCAAGGCTAACTCTGGAGGCATCACAGTAGATCAAAAACCCGTCTGAACCTTCTGGCAGAGTTAGAATCGGGGTTGTAGTGAGTCGAGTCTTCAATTCCTGAAAAATCTTCTCACATTAATCAAACTACTGAAACTTTACCTTTTTTGAGTAAGTTTGGTCAATGGGGAGGCAATGGAGGAGAATCCTTCAATAAACCATTTATAATATCCAGCTAGACCCAAGAAACTCCTTATGTCTGTTGGAGAGGTGAGTCTTGGCCAGTCCGTAACTGCTGTTATCTTCTGAGGATCCACCTGAATATCCTCTCTGTAGACCACATTACCGAGGAAGGCAACTGATTTTAGCCAGAATTCACACTAGCTGAATTTGGTGAATAATTGGTGGTCCCTAAGAGTCTGTAAAACTATTCTCAAACGTTCTGCATATTCCTCCTTTGTTCTAGAATAAACCAAGATGCTATCTAAAAAACAATGGCGAACATGTCCAGGTACGGCTTGAATACCTTGTTCATCAGGTCCAGAAAAACTACAGGAGCATTGGTTAGTTCAAAAGACATAATTATGAACTCGTAGTAACAATATCGAGTTCTGAAGGCTATTTCCAAAATGTCATATTCTTTTATCTTGAGCTGGTGGTATCCTAATCTAAGGGCTATCTTAGAGAAACAACTAGCTCCCTAAAGTTGATCGAACAAGTCATCAATTTTTGGTTGTAACACCCCAAAAGTCTCTAAGACTAGATCCAAAACTAGTGAGTTGAGATATTTCAATGCCCCAAACTTTTGGGCTAAGTTTGGAACCGTTCTAGATGTATGGATAGTACAATCCAAATGGATTCTATGGATACTAGGTGTTAATATAAATTCCCAGGTGTTAAAAGTGCAATGGATGCAAATTAATTTCATAAGGAACTTTTAGCACAAAGTTGAATTGAGAACCTTTTTACCAATTGAGATTTCGTACAAGTTCTAGCAAGGGTCAACTTATAACGACTATAGATCCCATTTTAATAAGTGTTTTGGGGGATTTAATATATCAAATTGAAGCACTTTGAGTCTTCTTTCCAACATATTCGACCTTGCATCAATCGGAGTTCGGAGTAAAAGGTTATGAGCAATTTGGTGAAACTGCATCAGCATCACAAAATGAAATGTTAGGTGACTCGTAAAGTCGCCTAACGACTCATTAAGTGACCCGTTAGGTGGACAAAATTATTGTAGAACTTCATTTTCACAGGGGACTTCACGACTGGTCAAGTGACCCATTAAGTCACCTCACGAATCGTTAAGTGACTCATTAAGTGGAAAAATTTGGTGAAAATTCCAGTAGACTTCACGGATTGGACTCACGACTCGTCTAGTACCTCACGAGTTGTGATGTCCCTCATAAGGACTGGAAGGTTCCCATTTCTGGTGAAATTTTAGGGGTGTTTTCATAAAATATTATGTTCCTAACTTCTAAACTACGTCATTTTGACTATTATTTTGGACGTTTTTAAGGGTTTCTTCAAGTATAAACCCTCATTCTCGCTAGATACCTCTCAAAGACCTTTTTCCGCCGCTCCTCTCAAGATTCAAGGACTTCACCTAGGTGTTCATCAAGCTTCAAGGGAAAACTTTGAGAAAGGTTTCTTCTAACAGGTATGCGAGTCTTTCAACAAGGATAATCTTCCATCCTTGTGCCCCAAAAATATTTTTATCAAAATGCCCAATTTCAATTATCCTAGGAGAGCATGACCTAGGGTTTTTAAATTGATGGTGAATTCTTCTATTATTCTCTAATTCTAAGACCTAATATGATTACAAGTTGATTACAATGTAAAATAATTGGGTTACCTTGAATTATGTGTTGGGTGATGAAGAATGTGGAGTTATGGAATGTTCTTCATAAATGACTTGAACTATGAATGAGGCTTTATTATTGTTCACTCAATTATTGTAATTACTTCCACCCATGTTTAATTATATGAAGTTCGTATGATTATCCCTAAGAACTTGAATGTTCCATTTATAGACATGTTGAGAAGAAATAAGAGTTCATGGGCTTGAATAATTGAGAGTAAAATATGCATGTCTTTTATGCTTCGATGGAATTGATTGGGTATGAGGTAAAAATTATGGTAATGGCCTAATTAACGCATCCTTATCATGAATTGGATTAAATCTCGAAATGGGTCTTATGAAATGATAATATATGTCTCTTCCATGATCTTGTTGTAAATGTATAGGCTATATGTTAACTACATGACTACCCGTAAATCTAGAATATGTGAATCAATGTATGCTTGTTAAGGTATGAATTGGATCTATGGGTCTTGAATGACTATATGATACATGTTGAGTGATATGAAGCCGGAACTTAATGTGAATCTATAGATACTCACTAATGTAAGATGTTTGAAGAAACATTGATGTGGCTCTATGATGATATGAATTATGATGATAAAGAATGAGATTGATATTTTTAGAATGTTGGACTTGTTGTTAGTAAAAATTAGCCTCGATCCTTTCGAAATGAATGTAGTATGATGAAAGAAGTATGTGTTTATGCTTCTGACTAGCTGTAGTAGCATAGATTAGATAGATAGTGTCAGATTAGTGCTCCTCATGTTCTAGCTCAGTCGAGATCCTCTACAGCAGAGAGTGACTCCTTAGCTCAGTCGGCATCCTCCATAACAGAGACTGACTCCTTAGCTCAATTGAGATCCTCCATAGCAAAGAGTGAATCCCTAGCTCAGTCGGGATCCTCCACAGCAGAGAGTGATTTCCTGGTTCAGTCGGGATCCTCTATCATAGAGAGTGACTCCCTAGCTCAATCAGGATCCTCCATAGTAGAGAGTGACTTAACAATTCAGACGGGTTCCTCCAAAGTAGAGAGTGACTCCTTAGTTCAGCTGGGACTCCCTATAGTATAGGATGACTCCCTTAATTATGTTATTAGCATAAATCAGTTCTGTATGATCCAGATTTCAGATTTATAACAGACTTAAAGTAATGATAATCAGTCTTAGTTATCCGTAGTGATTCAGTACAGTGTGTGATGCTAAATTCAGATTCAGCTCTTATTAGATGTTCAGAACTTGATCCTTATTCATGAGTTCGATGATGTTTCATAAATGAGATCCAAGGGAAAGTTTCATGCATATATATGTGTGTGTATGTGAATCATAAGAAGGTAGTGGCATGTTAAATCAGTTATGTTGATGTACTTGGTTATTTACTTATTGTATACTTTTTTATTTAATTATTTATGTTGTCCCGCAGGCTTAGTACATTCCAAGTACTGACCATGCGCCTTTTGTGCTATATCGTTTCATGATATAGATTCAGGTTTCCAGACTCGGCCTCGTGGTTAGATACACTTCATCTCTTCTCATCCACTAGTGGTGAGTCCTCACCTCCTGAGGACGTGATTTATGTTCATACTTTCTTTATGTTTCAGTTTTCAGATTTTAGGAGTTAGCTGGGTGCTTGTCCCAATAACTCATTAGTTTAGTAGAAGGATTTCAGACTTGTCTAAATAGATTATGCATTGTATCTAGTGTTGTTACATTCATGATTATGGATTTTCTATTTGACTCTTTTAGTTAGCTTCTGCTTAATCATGTTATTGGTCGCTTCTTTGATAAGTATTATGCTATGATTATGCCATCTGTCGACTTAGAGCCTTTTGGGGTTCCTTATCCCGTGTTATGGCTAGGATGTAAACTCGGGTCGTGACAAAATTGGTATTAGAGCAAAGGTTTAGAGTGTCCTAGGGTGTCTGAAAGCCGCGTTAAGTAGAGTCTTCTTCATGGGTGTGAAGCACACCACACTTATGACGAGGAGGCTACGAGACGTTTTAGGAATGTTCCCTTTTCTTCATTATTCTTATCGTGCGTAGAGTATGAAGCTCTAAACAGTTCCTTCCCTGACTCGATCTTTATGCGCTCGCAGATAATGCCTCCTAGATGAGAAAATGGAAGGAGAAATGGTAATGATCGCCAGCAGGTACCACCAGCCCCGGCGAACCCGATTGATGACAATATTACCCATGCCGAGTTCCGGGAAACTCTTAATATGTTGGCACAAGCTATCACCGCCCAGATTAATCAGCAAGAAATGGATCGTATTCCCCAGAATGGGAATGTAGTGGCGACAAGGGTGAGGGATTTTTTCTGAATGAACCCACCCGAATTCTTGGGGACAAAGGTAGACGAGGACCTATATGAGTTCTTGGAAGAAATTCAGAAGATTACCCACATAATGGGGGTGACGGGATTTGAGAGTACAGACTTAGCCTCTTACCAGCTAAAAGGAGTTGCTTATATATGGTTTTGTCAGTGGAGGGTAGCCGAGGGATTGGAGCAGGCCCTGCATGTTGGGATGAATTTAAGACTGCGTTCCTGGACAGGTTTTTCCCTAGAGAGTTGAGAGAGGCTGAGGCGGCAGAGTTCATCAACCTGAAACAGAATGACATGATAGTTCAAGAGTATGCGTTGGAATTTACCTGGTTATCCAAGTATGTCCCGAAGATGGTAGTGGACCAGAGGGCCCGAGTAAGCAGGTTCGTGAATGGAGTGTCAGACTCCTCGATTAAAGAGCGCAGGACTACCATGTTGCACAGGGATATAGACTTCTCACATTTGGTGATATTCTCACAACAAATGAAGGTGGAGCAGTAGAAGGAAAAGGAGAAAGAGGCCAAGAGGGACAGGATAGGAGATTCATAGTTCTCTTCACCAAGGACGAGTGGTGGACACCGCTCACTTTCCCAGCAGAAATCGGCAGCCCCAGCATTTTCGACAGTCAATGTTCCGTACAAACCTAGAGTAAGGGAGATTACGTATCTGATGTGTACCAGCTGTGGGAAGCACTAATTGGGAGAATGTATGGCTGGATCGGATGTTTGTTTCTGGTGCAGATAGTCGGGCCATAAGCACCGAGATTGCACAATGGCAAAGCGAGGTGAGAGTAGATCCTCATCCATCTCTTCAGTAGCTCCAGTGGCCCTCCCTTTTCAGCAGGGTACATCATCTAGCTCGGGTGGTGGACGTCATCAAAATCGCTCCTATGCCGTAACAGCACACCAGGATAAGGACAAGTCACCGGTAGTGGCCACAGGTATGTTGTGAATCTTGCATAACTCTTTGTATATTGCTAGCCCCAGAACCCTAGTATTAACTAAGGAGCTTGTGGTTGTTGTGGAGAAGAGGTTGTCGATATGTGATGTGAATAGTTGTTAATATAAGATTGGCTATGATGGTTAGAGGTGAAAGGGGGAGCTACGAGTTAGTGAATTAGTCCCAACCTCGAGAAATATTCAGAAGCCTCAGAATGATGGCTTAAATCTAAGGGGGAGATGGTAAGTATGTGAGCCTAGTTGGATCTTGGATTTGATAGTAGGGGATTTCTAACCCTAACAGTCATGATATGTCAACCCCTTCAGGTTCAGATAATTTCTCTGGTAGTTCAGTTGAAGCTGAGTTATGCCCATCCCTATGTGTGGACTCCCAGAAGTTCTAGATAACCGCTTCAGACAGCGATGCCGATCTTACTTTACGAATCCTTTATCTTTATTTTCGTGTTATGAATCATTTATGTGTGTTAATTCATGTATCCCAGTTTGATTATCTCGAACTTAGTCTCTAGAACATGCTTAGTAGCTCAGCAGACTCAGGTTATTTTATGTATGTGCTTAGTTTTAGATGTCCTGAATGATTTGTGCTTATGAGACCTTTAGTTGAAGTTAGATCAGATATTATGAATTCTAAACCTGTAACAAAATGTGATTTGAGAGCGAAGGCTCAGTCTGCATCAGTTCAGTTCCAGTTAAAGGGGAAGAATCCTTCTCAGTGTTCTACCTACTTCCATGTCAGTTCCATGTATTTCAGTCCCTCTCATGTCTTATCATGCATGTATGATTCAGATCTTTAGTTCAGCTATGCAAGATCATCCGGTCAGATACTCCATCAGTTTTAGTTGCAAATGTTCAGTATTTGTGATATCAGTTCTTTCCCCAACTCTATAGCATGTTTAGCATACATTCAAGGAATAATGTTCCCAAGGAGAGGTATTGTAACACCCAAAAAGTCTCTAAGACTAGATCCAAAACTAGTGAGTTTTGAGAAATTTCAATGCCTCAGACTTTTGAGCTAAGTTTGGAACCGCTCTAGATGTATGGATAGGTCCGAGCCCAATGAATTCTATGGATTCTAGGTGTTAATATCAATTCCCAATTATTATAAGTGAAATGGATGCAAATTAAGGTCACAAGGAACTTCTAGCATAAAGTTGAGTTGAGAATTTTTTTACCGATTGAGTTTTCATACAAGTTCTAGAAAGGGTCAACTTATAACGACTATAGATCCCATTTTACAAAGTGTTTTTGCGTGATTTAATATATCAAATTGAATCCCTTTTAGTCTTCTTTCCAACTCATCTGACCTTGTGTCAATCAGAGTTCGGAGTAAACAATTATGAGCAATTTGGTGAAACTACATCAGCATCACAGAACAATTCGTTAGGTGACTCGTTAAGTCACCTGTTAGGTGGACAAAATTGCTGGAAAACTTCATTTTCATAGGGGACTTCATGACTGGTCAAGTGACCCGTTAAGTCACCTCATTAATCGTTAAGTGACTCGTTAAGTGGCGAAATTTGGCGAAAATTCCAGTATACTTCACGTATTGGACTCAAGACTCGTCCAGTACCTCACGAGTCGTGATGTCCCTCGTGAGGACTGACAGGGTCCCTTTTCCTGTGAAATTTTAGGGGTGTTTTAGTAAAATACTATGTTCCTATATTCTATACTACGTTGTTTTGACTATTATTTGGGACATTTTTAAGGGTTTCTTCAAGTCTAAACCCTCATCTCACTCGATACCTCTCAAAGCCCTTCTTCCTCCCCTCCTCTCAAGATTGAAGGACTCCACCTAGGTTTTCATCAAGATTCAAGGGAAAACTTCGAGCGGGTTTATTCTATCAGGTATGCAGGTATTTCAACAAGGATAATCTTCCATCCTTGTGCCCAAAAAATATTTTTCTCAAAATGCCCAATTTCAATTATCCTAGGAGAGCATGACCTAGGGTTTTTAAATTGATGGTGAATTCTTCTATTATACTCTAAATTCTAAGACCTAATATGATTATGAGTTGATTACAATATAAAATAATTAGGTTACCTTGAATTATGTGTTGGGTGATGAAAAATGTGGGGTTATGGAATGTTCTTCATAAATGGCTTGAACTTTGAATGAGACTTTATTATTGTTCACTCAATTAATGTATTACTTGAATCCATGTTTAATTATGTGAAGGTCGTATGATTTTTCCTAAGAACTTAAATGTGCCATTGATAGACATGTTGAGAAGAAATCAGAGTTCATGGGCTTGAATAATTGAGAGTAAAATATGCATGTCTTTTATACTTCGATGGAATTGATTGGGTATGAGGTAAAAATTATGGCAATGGTCTAATTAATGCATCCTTCTCATGAATTGAATTAAATCTCTAAATGGGTCTTATGAAATGATAATCTATGTTTCTTCCATGATCTTGTTGTAAATGTATAGGCTATAAGTTAACTATATGGCTACCCATAAATCTAGAATATATGAATCAATGTATGCATGTTAAGGTATGAATCGGATCTATGGGTCATGAATGACTATATGATACATGTTGAATGATATGAAGCCGGAACTTGATGTGAATCTATAGATACTCAGTAATGTAAGATGTTTGAAGAAACATTGATGCGACTCTATGATGATAAAGCATGAAATTGATATTTTCATAATGTTGGGCTTGTTGTTAGTATAAAGTAGCTTCTATCCTTCCTAAATGAATGTAGTATGATGAAAGCAGTGTACGTTTATGCTTTTGACTAGTTGTAGTATCATAGATCAGATAGATAGTGTCAGATCAACACTCCTCATGTTCTAGCTCAATAGGGATCCTTCATAGCATAGAGTGACTCCCTAGCTCTATCGGGATCCTCCATAGTAGAGAGTGACTCCCTAGCTCAGTCGAGATCCTTCATAGCAAAGAGTGACTCCCTAGCTCTGTCGGGATCCTCCATAGCAGAGAGTGACTCCCTGGTTTAGTTGGGATCCTCCATAGCAGAGAGTGACTCCCTAGCTCAGTCAAGATCCTCCATAACAGAGAGTGACTCCCTAGTTCAGATGGGTTCCTCCAAAGTAGAGAGTGACTCCTTAGTTCAGCTGGGACTCCCTATAGTAGAGGATGACTCCCTTAATTATGTTATTAGCATAAATCAGTTCTGCATGATCCAGATTTCAGATTTATAAAAGACTTAAAATAATGATAATCAGTCTCAGTTATCAGTTGTGATCCAGTACAGTGTGTGATGCTAAATTTAGATTCGTCTCTTATTAGATGTTCAGAACTTGATCCTTATGCATGAGTTCGATGATGTTTCATAAATGAGATCCAAGGGAATGTTTCATGTATATATATGTGTGTGTATGTGAATCATACGAGGGTAGTAGCATGTTAAATCAGTTATGTTGATGTACTTGGTTATTTCCTTATCGTGTACTTATTTATTTAATTATTTATTTTTATCTCGCATGCTCAGTACATTCCAAGTACTGACTGCACGCATTATTTCTATATCATTTCCTGATATAGATTTAGGTTTCCAGACTTGGCCTCGTGGTTAGATACACTTTATCTCTTCTTAGCCGCTAGTGGTGAGTCCTCACCTCCTGAGGACGTGATTTATGTTCATACTATCTTTATGTCTCAGTTTTCAGATTTTAGGAGTTAGCTGGGGGCTTGTCCCAGCAGCTCATTAGTTTAGTAGAAGGCTTTTAGACTTGTCTAAATAGATTCAGTGTTGTATCTAGTGTTGTTACATTCATGATTATTGATTTTCTATTTGACTCTTATAGTTAGCTTTCGCCTAATCATGTTATTGGTTGCTTCTTTGATAAGTGTTATATTATGATTATGCCATGGGTCGACATGGAGTCTTTCAGGATTCCTTGTCCCGTGTTACGGCTAGGGTGTAAACTCGGGTTGTGACATGGGTAGAGGATATCTGTTCTTTACTATGACTTTGTTCATCTGACGGTAGTCGATGCACATTCGGAGTGTACTATCTTTCTTTCGCAGAAACAGGACTGGGCACCCCACGAAGAGATACTAGGTCTGATGAAGCCCTTATCTAGAACGTCTTTCAACTGTTCCTTCAATTCTTTAAGCTCAGATGGAGCCATTCTGTAAAGAGGAATAGAGATGGGCTGGGTATCTGGAAGAAGATCTATGCCAAAGTCTATTTCCTATTCGGGAGGGACTCTAGGGAGGTTTTCGGGAAACACATTAGGAAACTCATTCACCACCGGAACTGACTGTAGTGTTGGGGTTTTAGAACTAGAATCTTTGACCCTAACCATATGGTAGATGTACCCTTTGGAAATCATTTTCCTGGCCTTAAGTTATGACATGAAATGACCCTTAGGCACTGAAGTACTACCCTTCCACTT
Source organism: Datura stramonium (assembly GCA_018107945.1). NCBI lineage: Eukaryota > Viridiplantae > Streptophyta > Magnoliopsida > Solanales > Solanaceae > Datura > Datura stramonium. The sequence goes on from JACEIK010016633.1 coordinate 14,200, forward strand.
TAAGACTGGTTCATTAGGAAATTGAAACCTGATAACCCTGGTTCTGCAGTCAACTAAAGCATAACAAGAATGATACCAATCCATACCAAGGATAAGGTCGAAGTTGACCATGTCTAGCTCTACTAGATCTATTGAAGTGACTTTACTCAACACTGAGATCGGATAATTTTTGTATACCCGACTGGCTCTAATTGACTCACCAACCAGGGTAGATACTAAAACTAGTTCAGAGAGAGTTTCTATTTTAATATCAAGTTGGACTTCAATATAAGGAGTCATGAAGGAAAGTGTGGCTCCTCGATCTAGTAAAGCATATACATCAATACGGAAAAGGCGCACAATACTCATAAATATATCCGGTGAGTTCTCTTGATCCTTCCTGGAAGATAGAGCGTAGAAAAAATTTTGGCGCTGACCACCACCTGTACCTGAAAAAGTGCACTGTTGAGCTGGGCGACCTATCAGGGCTGCTGATGTAGAAGACTAGGCCTTTCGCCATCCTGCTGACGGGCACTCTCTCAACTTGTGACCCAGCTAGCTGATGAACCCGCAAGTGTACGAGTTGTACAAGTAATACAGTGGCCCTCTTTAAGAGCCGGATGTCGAACCCACAGGGACTGGACCAATTCAGCTAATTATCAAGTTCAAGTGTGATATTAAATTCTACAAGTGTTGATTATAAACTTTTTCAAGAAATTTAATTAAGTCTAGATGTGGTCAATGAAATACTCTGAATTCATTCAAGGAGCAACTAGAGTTAAAGCCGGATAATAGGGCGATACTACGATTTGCAATGGTTTAAGTATGCAACTATCAATTTCCGTCTCACATAATTAAAATTGCATGTTCATGGTCTACCGAACCTCTAAACACGACAAACTAGCCTCACTACTACATCGTTGAGCGAGGATGACATTTCTAGTTCGTGGGCAATTCA
>JACEIK010016641.1:0-15107 GCA_018107945.1 Datura stramonium
CCCTTAATATAATATATAACCATCAAATAATCATCAAAAAAATTCTGGGGTGTAACATTAGCGGTGGAAGAGAAGCAAGGAGCTTGTAAATTTTCTTTACCTTAAGGAAGATTCGGGATTCTTAGAATGATGACTCTAAGCTAAGAGGGAGATGGTGTGTATGTGATGTTAGTCAGTCTTGCTCTACAAATCCTTTAGGCTCATCTTCTTGTTGCGAATAAGTTATGTGTGTTAATTAATGTTTTCCAGTGTGATTCGTTCGAACTCAGTCTATAGAAGTTGCTTAATCGCTCAGTAGAACCAGGCTATCTCATGTATGTGCTTATTTTTAGATGTCAGGAATAACTCGTGCTCATGAATTCCTTACCTTAAGTTAGACTAGATACCGTGAAGTCTAGAATTGTATCAAGAAGTGATTTGAGAACAAAGGTTAAGTCTGTACCGGTTCAGTTCCAGATAAAAGGGGGAAGAATTCTTTTCGGTGCACAGTCTAGTTCTATGTTGATTTCATGTCCTTCAGTTTCTCCTATGCCATGGTATGCATGTTCAATGTGGATATCTACTTTTCGGTGTATAAGGTTAGTCTGGAGTCAGATACTCCGTTGGTGATAGCTTTGGTTGATTGATTTTGGGATTTCAGTTGCATCTCTATCCTTTCAGTATTTTCAACCAACATTCGAGGAAGAATGTTCCCAAGGGGGAGATATTGTAACACCCCAAAAGTCCTTGAGATCAGACCCTAGAGTTAGATGAAGCTCAGTAGAAACACCAGCAGAACTTGCCTCAGAACAAGTCAGAGAACGACTCATTAGCAGACCTAACAGATCATGGTTGGTCCCATGAGGAACTGTAAAGAAAGGTTGGCAAGCCCAGTGGCCATGGACAACCTGACGAGTTGTCTAACCTGGCAATGACTCGTTAGGTGGGTCGTTGTGTGGAGGATATGATCCCTGGGTTAAGTCTTAACAGTGCAGTAAACGGAAGGATATAACGAGTCGTTAGGTGTGGCAGCGACTCATCATGTAAGTCGTTAGATAGGAGAAGCTGAGACCATGAAGGAAATTCCAGTGTACTTAACGGGTGGATTTGATGAGCCGTTACAAGCAGCAACGACTCATCATGTTAATCTTGAGTTGAGGAAGCGGAAGTTCTGAAGTTATTTTCCAGTGTACCTAACGGGCGTGACGAAGAGTCGTTTGAGGTGACAACAAAACATCATATGAGTCATGGCTCCAGTTCAGGCAGTTTTTCCAATTTTCTCCATGGGAATTTTGGTAAACTCCGACTCTTTTAACTTCTAAAATACGTCGTTTTGGGTACTACCATGCACATTTTTAAGGGTTTTCCATGCCCAAAACCTCATTTTATCAACTCTCCTTCCTCTCCTGTCAACATCAATGTTTTCCCCAAGGTATTCATCAAAGCTTCATGGTGCAATCTCGTGTAGGATGTCGTCTACCATGTATGCGGGTTTTTCAACAAGGATATTCTTCCATCCTTGTGGCCCAAAATATTTTATTAAAAACCAATTTTTAGTTAATAAACTGATTAAAACCCCATTTTTAGTAAATTATGTGATTATCATATGATTATTACTAATAAACCGATTATGCGATTGTCGATTGTGTTGAGATGAGTTGGAGTTTGTGGGATTGAACAAATGTAAGTAAATTATGTATTATCATCATGTTTTCGATTAAATTGAATGGGTATGAGATTAATCTATGACAATAGCCTAATTATTTTATCCTCCTCATGAATTGTCATAAACTAGGAAATGGGTCTTATGAAATAAACATGAATGTTCTGCCCAAGGTTTTAATGTAAATGATAGGGTGTGAGTTAAATGTATGGGTTATCCGTAAATTTAAATAAATAAAGTCGTATGTCCTTGATAAAGTGTGAATTGAACCTATAGATTGTGCATGACCCTATGCTACATGTAGAATGAGATGAATTCAGAATGAAAATGTTATGCTAGTATAATGCATCATGTGAACCTATATCATGCTCGTTAGTGTAAGGTTCTCGAAAAAATTTTGATTTGACTCCATGATGATGTGAATGTTGATTATAAAACATCAGAATGATATGTTAGACAATTGATCTTGTGTGTATTAGAAAGTAGCCCTAATCTTTTCAAAATGAATGTTTTATGATGAAAATAGTGAATGTTCTTATCTCTAATTAGCTGTAGCAATTTAGACTAGCTGCAGCCTATCGGGACTCACATCCCTAGTCGATCGAGACTCACATCCCTAGTCGTTCGGGACTCACATCCCTAGATACCAGTTCAGCATATTTCCCTTTATTTGGTCGGGACTCACATCCCTAGTTACGGGATTGAGCATGTTTCCCTTTAGTGGGTCGGGACTCACATCCCTAGTTACCAGGTTACCAGTTGAGCATGTTTCCCTTTAGTCGGTCGAGACTCACATCCCTAGTCAGTCAGTGACTCTCAATATATATCAGAGCAAATTCTCCCATAGACATTTAGGGATTTCCTCTAGTCGAGACATATCCCTTAGACAGTCAGGGACTCTCCCTTTGATAGTCAGGCACTCTATTTGATATCAGTTGTCGCATTGTACCTCTGTATTATTTCCTTTTATTATGTTTTCGCATCAGTTGATCTTATGTTAATGAATGTCCCTATAAAGTGATTATGTTAACATATATATGTAAATCTCATATAAGATTGTTGTATCTCCTTAAGTTATATTACTATTAATGTGTGTGTAAATTACTTCCTCTTTGTATATTTTTATGTTTACTTTAAATACGCTTCCCGCATGTTCAGTACATTCCATGTACTGACCGCATGCCTTCTTGTGATATATTGTTTCATGATATAGATTCGGATCTCCAGACTCAGCCTCGTGGTTAGATATGCTCCATCTTCTCTCAGATGATAAGGGTGAGTCCTCATCTTCTGAGGACGTAATTTATGTTTCATTTTCCTTATTTTTTAGTTTTCAGATGTTGGGACTTAGCTGGGGGCTTGTCCCAGTAACTCATATTTTACTAGAAGGCTTTCATACTTTTCTAGACAGTTTCAGCGTTGTATATAAGTGTTACTAAATTTTTCTGATGGTTTCTACTAGACTCTTGTTGCTAACTTCCACTTATTTATGTTGTTGGTCGTTTCTTATGTTAAGTGGTATGCTATGATTATGCCATGGCTCGTCTTGGAGCCTTTCAGGATTCCTTGTCCCGTGTTACGGCTAGGGTGTGAACTTGGGTAATGACAAATTTGGTACCAGAGCAAAGGTTTAGATGTCCTAGGGTGTCTGAACGTCGTGTTACGTAGAGTCTTCTTCATGTGTGTGAAGCGCGACACACTTATGACGAGGAGGCTACGAGATTTTTTAGGAATGTCCCCTTTTCTTCATGATTCTTATCGTGCGTAGAGTATGAAGCTCTAAATAGTTCCTTCCCTGACTCGTGCTTTACGCGCTCGCAGATAATGCCTCCCAGATGAGTGAATAGAAGGAAACGTGGTAAAGGCCTCCAGCAAGTACCACCAGCCTTTCACATGTTGGCACAGGCCCTGACCGCTTAGATTAACTAGTAGGTGATGGCTCGTGTTCCTCAGAATGGAAATTAAATTGTAGCAAGGATAAGAGATTTTCTCGGGATGAACCCACTCCAATTCTTAGGGTCAAAGGTGGATGAGGACCCGTATGAATTCTTGGAAGAGATTCAAAAAGATCACTCATATCATGGGAGTGACAGGAAATGATAGTGTAGAGTTAGCCTCCTACAAACTTAAGGGAGTCGCTTATGTCTGGTTTTGCTAGTGGAGGGACAGTCGGGGAATTGGAGTTGGTCTCGTAGGTTGGAATGAGTTTAGTCCGTATCAGTTCAGTGCCAGATAAAAGGGGGAAAATTATTTTCGGTGTTCTTTCTAGTTCTATGTTGATTTCATGTCCTTCGGTTTCTCCTATGCCATGGTATGCATGTTCAACGTGGATATCCAGTTTTGGGTATATAAGGTTAGTCTGGAGTAAGATACTCCATTAGTGATAGCTTTGGTTGATTGATTTTGGTATTTCAGTTGCATCTCTATCCATTCAGTATTTTCAGCCAACATTTGAGGAAGAATATTCCCAAGGGGGAGAAATTGTAATACCTTGGAAGTCCTTGAGATCAGACCCTAGAGTTAGATGAAGCTTAGCAGAAACACCAGCAGAACTTGCCTCAGAACGATTCGGAGAATTACTCATTAGGAGACCTAACGAGTTATGCTCTAACCCATGAGGAACTTTAATGAAGTAATTGCAAGCCCAGTTGCCACGGTCAACCTGACAAGTGGTCTTGCCTGGCAACAACTCATTACCTATTTACTAGTTCAGCATGTTTCCCTTTAGTTGGTCAGGACTCACATCCCAATTTACTAGTTGAGCATGTTTCCCTTTAGTCGGTCGAGATTCACATTCCTAGTTACCAGTTGAGCATGTTTCCCTTTAGTCGGTCAGGACTCACATCCCTAGTTACCAGTTGATCATGTTTCCCTTTAGTCGGTCAGGAGTCACATCCCTAGTCAGTCAGTGACTCTATATATCAGAGCATATTCTCCCTTAGACATTCAGGGATTTCCTCTTGCCGAGACATATCCCTTAGACAGTCAGGGACTCTCCCTTTGACAGTCAGGGACTCTCTTTGATATCAGTCGCGGCATTGTACCTCTTTGTTATTTCCGTTTATTATGTTTTTCGCATAAGTTGATCTTATGTCAATGAATGTCCTTATAAAGTTCTTATGTTAACATATATATGTAAATCTCATATAAGATTGTTGTATCTCCTTTCAGTTATATTACTATTANCTCATATAAGATTGTTGTATCTCCTTTCAGTTATATTACTATTAATGTGCGTTTAAATTACTTAATCTTTGTATATTTGTATGTTTACTTTAATTACGCTTCTCGCATTCTCCGTACATTCCAAGTACTGACCGCAAGCCTTGTTGTGCTATATCTTTTCCTGATATAGATTCGGGTCTCCAGACTCAGCCTCATGGTTAGATATGCTCCATCTTCTCTCAGCTGATAGGGGTTTGTTCTCATCTTCCGACGACGTGATTTATGTTTTATTTTCCTTATGTTTTAGTTTTCAGATGTTGGGAGTTAGCTTGGGGCTTGTCCCAGTAACTCGTCCGTTTAGTAGAAGGCTTTCAGACTTGTCTAGATAGTTTCAGCGTTGTATCTAAGTTTTACTAAATTTCTCTTATGGTTTCTACTAGATTCTTGTTGTTAACTTCCGCTTATTTATGTTGTTGGTCGTTTCTTATGTCAAGTGTTATGCAATGATTATGCCATGGGTCGACTTGGAGCCTTTCGGGATTCCTTGTCCCATGTTACGGCTAGGGTGTGAACTTGGGTCATGCAAAACTTTGTATCAAAGCAAAGGTTTAGGTGTCCTAGGGTGTCTTAACGTCGTGTTACGTAGAGTCTTCTTCATGTGTGTGAAGCGCGACACACTCATGATGAGGAGGCTAAGAGACGTTTTAGGAATTTTCCCTTTTCTTTATGATTCTTATCATGCGTAAAGTATGAAGCTCTAAACAGTTCATTCCCTGACTCGTGCTTTACGCGCTCGCAGATAAGGCCTCCCAGACAAGTGAATGGAAGGAGACGCGGTAAAGGTCGCCAATAGGTACCACCAGCTCAGGCGAACCCAATGGATGATCATGTTACTTATGTCAAGTTTTGAGAATCCTTTCACATGTTGGTACAGGCCCTGACCTCTCAGATTAAACTGTAGGCGATGGCTCATGTTCCGAAGAATGGAAATGAAGTTGCAACAAGCATAAGAGATTTTCTCCTGATGAACCCACCCAAATTATTAAGGTCAAAGGTGGATGAGGACTCGTATGAATTCTTTGAAGAGATTCAGAAGATCAATCGTAACATGGGAGTGACGGGAAATGAGTGTGCAGAGTTAGCCTCCTACCAGCATAAGGGAGTCGCTTATGTCTGGTTTTCCCAGTGGAGGGATATTCAGGGAATTGGAGTGGGTCTTGTAGGTTGGGATGAGTTTATGACAACATCCTTATACAGGTTTTCCCCTTAGGGGTTGAGAGAGGCAAAGGAACAGAGTTCATTAATTTTTAAAAGAATGACATGACTGTCCAGGAATACGTGTTGGAATTTACTCAGTTATCCAAGTATGCGCCGGAAATGGTAGCTGACCAGCGGGCCTGAGTGAGCAGGTTCATGAATGGAGTGTCATACTTTTTGGTCAAGGAATGCAGGAATGCCATGTTACACCAGGACATAGATTTCCCACACTAGGTGATATTTGCACAACAGATAGAAGCAAAACACACTTGGTGATATTCGTTCAACAAATGGAAGCAGAACAGGAAAAAGAAAAATAGAGAGAGGCCAAGAGGTCTAGGGACTGGAGATCTAGAGTTCTCTCAGCAGAGGTCAAGTGGCAGACATCGCTCACGCTGCCAGCAAAAATTATTGACCCCAGCACCTTCAACGGCCAGTGTTCCATATAAGCCCAGGGTAAGGGAGATTACGTATCCGTTATGTATCAGCTGTGGAAAGCACCATTTGGGAGTGTGTATGGCCGGCTCAAATGTTTTTTTTGGGAGGAAAGGTGGGCTATACATACCAAGATTGCACAAAAATTAAGCAAGGCGAGAGTAGATTCCCAGCCACCTCTTCAATAGTTCTGATAGCCTACCCATTTCAGTAGGGTGCATCACTTAACTAGGGTGGTGGACATCGTCAAAACTGCTCCTATACTGTAGCAGCACACCGGGAAAAGGGCTTGGTATTGGTATTGGCCTCAGGTATGTTCTGGATCTTGTGTTACCCTTACATGTTGCAAACATCTATATTGAATAAAAAGCGTTGTTGTGATTATTGGGAAGAGACTATCGATGTGTGATGTAAATAGCTGTTAGTGTGAGGCCTGTAGTGAAGGTTAGCGGTGGAAGAGAAGCTAGGAGCTTGTAAATTTTCTTGACCTTAAGGAAGATTCGGGGGTCTTAGAATGATGACTCTAAGCTTAGGGGGAGATGGTGTGTATGTGATGTTAGTCAGTCTTGTTGTACGAATCCTTTAGGCTCATCTTCTTGTTGTTAATAAGTTATGTGTTTTAATTCATGTTTTCCTGTGTGATCCGTCCGAACTCACTCTATAGAAGTTGCTTAATCGCTCAGTAGAACAAGGCTATCTCATGTATGTGCTCATTTTAGATGTCAGGAATAACTCGTGCTCATGAATTCCTTACCCTCAGTTAGACTGGATATCTTGAAGTCTACCATTGTATCAGGAACGGATTTGAGAACAAAGGTTAAGTCCGTATCGGTTCATTGCCAGATAAAGTAGGGAAGAATTCTTTTCGATGATCTATCTAGTTCTATGTTGATTTCATGTCCTTCGGTTTCTCCTGTGCCATGGTATGCATTTTCAACGTGGATATCCAGTTTTTGGTGTATAAGGTTAGTCCGGAGTTAGATACTCCATTGGTGATAGACTTGGTAGATTGATTTTGGTATTTTAGTTGCATCTCTATCCTTTCAATATTTTCAGCCAACATTCGAGGAAGAATGTTCCCAAGGGGGAGATATTGTAACACTCCGGAAGACCTTGAGATTAGATCCTAGAGTTAGATAAATCTCAGGAGAAACACCAGTAGAACTTGCTTCAGTATGAGTCAGAGCATGAATCTTAGGAGACCTAACAAATGATGGTCTGACCCATGAGGAACTGTAAAGAAGGGATGGCAAGCCCAATGGCCATGGACAACCTAACGAGTCGTCTTTCCTGGCAACGACTCGTTAGGTTGGTCGTTGGGTGGAGGATATGATCCCTCGGTCAAGTCTTAACAATGTTGTTGACGGAAGGATTTGACGAGTCGTTAGGTGTGGAAACAACTCATCATGTCAGTCGTTAGGTAGGAGAAGCTGAGACCATGAATGAAATTGATGTGTACTTGACGGGTGGATTTGACGAGTCGTTAGAAGAAGCAACGACTCATCATGTTAATCTTGAGTTGAGGAAGTTGAAGTTCTGAAGTTACTTTCCACTGTACCTAACGGGCATGACGATGAGTCATTTGAGGTGACAACGACACGTAATGTGAGTCCTGGCTCCAGTTCGGGCAGTTTTTCCAATTTTCTCCATGGGCATTTTTGTAAACTCCGATGCATTTGACTTCTAAACTATGTCGTTATGGGTACTACCTTGCACGTTTCTAAGGGTTTTCCATGCCTAAACCCTCATTTTATTAACTCTTCCTTCCTCTCCTCTCAACATCAAAGTTTTCCCAAAGGTTTTCATCAACGATTCAGGGTGCAATCTCGTGTGGGATTTCGTCTACCAGTTATGCGGGTTTTTCAACAAGGATATTCGTCCATCCTTGTTCCCCAAAATGTTTTACTAAAAACCCATTTTTAGTTAATCTAGAAAAGTATCATTTAGGGTTTGTGTGATGGGTAATTTCTTCTACATCTTTTTAATTGTCAAAATCTACTGCCATTACGAAATTAATTGGAAAATAATTAATGGGTTGTCTTGAATTGTGTATTAGATGATGGAAATGCATGGGTGTGGAATGTTTTTCATAAAATGACTTGTGTATTGGATCGGACTTAGTTATTGTTCACTTATTTAATGTACTACTTCATATCCTTGTTTAAATTATGTGATTATCATATGGTTATTAAAAATAAACTGATTATGCCATTGTCGATTGTGTTGAGATGAGTTGGACATTGTGGGATTGAACAAATGTAAGTAAATTATGTATTATCATCATGTTTTCGATAAAATTGTATGGGTATGAGATGAATCTATTATAACAGCCTAATTATTTTATCTTCCTCATGAATTGGAATAATCTATGAAATGGGTCTTATGAAATAAACATGAATGTTCCTCCCAAGGTTTTGATGTAAATGACGAGGTATGAGTTAAATGTATGGGTTATCCGTAAATTTAATTAAATAAAGTCTTATGTCCTTGATAAAGTGTGAATTGAACCTATAGATCATGCATGACCCTATGCTACATGTTGAATGAGATGAATAAAGAATGAAAATGTTGTGCTAGTATAATGCATAATGTGAACCTATAGCATGCTCGTTAGTGTAAGGTGCTCGTACAAATATTGATTTGACTCCATGATGATGTGAATGATGATAATAAATCATGAGAATGATATGTTATATGGTTGAGCTTCTGTGTATTTGAAAGTAGCCCTAATCCTTTCAAAATGAATGTTTTATGATGAAAACAGTGAATGTTCTCATCTCTGATTAGCTGTAGTAATTTAGACTAGCTCTAGCCTGTCGGGACTCACATCCCTTGTCGGTCGAGACTCATATCCCTAGTCGGTCGGGACTCACATCCCTAAATACCAGTTCAACATGTTTCCTTTTAGTTGGTCGGGACTCACATCCCTAGTTACCAGTTGAGCATGTTTCCCTTTAGTCAGTCGGGACTCACATCCCTGGTTACTTATTGAGAATGTTTCCTTTTAGTCCGTCGGGACTCACATCCCTAGTTACCATAAGCATGTTTTCCTTTAGTCAGTCGGGACCAAATCCCTAGTCAGTCAGTGACTCTCTATATATAAGAGCATATTCTCCCTTACACATTCAGGGATTTCCTCTAGCCGAGACATATCCCGTAGATAGTCAGGGACTCTCCCTTTGACAGTCAGGAACTCTCCCTCTGACAGTCAAGGACTCTCTTTGATATCAGTCGCGACATTGTACCTCTGTATTATTGCTGTTTATTATGTTTTGCGCATCAGTTGATGTTATGTTAATGAATGTCCCTATAAAGTGATTATGTTAGTATATATATATATAAATCTCATATAAGATTGTTGTATCTCCTTTCAGTTATATTACTATTAATGTGTGTTTAAATTACTTCCTCTTTGTATATTTGTATGCTTACTTTAATTACGCTTCCCGAATCCTCAATACATTCCAAGTACTGATTGCACGCCTTCTTGTGCTATATCATTTCATGATATAGATTCAGGTCTCCAGACTCAGGCTCGTGGTTAGATATGTTCCATCTTCTCTCAGCTGATAGGGGTGAGTCCTAATCTTCCGAGGACATGATTTATGTTTCATTTTCCTTATGTTTTAGTTTTCAGATGTTGGGAGTGAGCTGGGGGCTTGTCCCAGTAACTCGTCAGTTTAGTAAAAGTCTTTCATACTTGTCTAGACAGTTTCAACATTGTATCTAAGTGTTACTAAATTTCTCGTGGTTTCTACTAGATTCTTGTTATTAACTTCCACTTATTTATGTTTGTTGTCGTTTCTTATGTTAAGTGTCGTGCTATGATCATGCCATAGGTCGACTTGGAGCCTCTTGGGGTTCCTTGTCCCGTGTTACGGCTAGGGTGTGAACTCAGGTCGTGACAGGTAGGAATCACTCATAGCTCATACATAGATCATAGGCTCCAGCACCTCCGTCAGTCAGTGTCCCACTACTCGGATCCGAAGGGGAGCCAAGAGGCATAGAGTTCGGCTCTAAGATTCAGGGGACCATGTCTAGGGTAACGACGATTACCTATCCAGCTTGTAGGAAATGTTGAAAGAATGACCTTCGAGAGTACATGGATGGTTCAGTTGCTTGCTTCTTGGGCCATAAGCTCAGAGATTGCCTAGCAGCCAAAAAGTATGATGGTAGAGCCTTAGCCACCTCTTCAGTAACTCCGATAGCCCACCCACTTTAGCATGGCACATCAGCTGACGCTGCTAGTGGACAGCGCCAGGACCACTTTCACGCCCTGTCATCACACCAGGATCGGGGGAGCTCGTCAGAAGTAGTTACAAGTATGTTATGGGATTTTTATGTTTATCCTTGAATCTTTCTAGGCCCAGTAACTACAGTATAAGGCATGTGATTTCTTTAAATGTCTTAGTATGAGTTTTATTCAGTGTATTATTTGGATGGATAGAGGATTGGATGAATGGAGGGATACAATAGAAGAAGTATGAAGCCTTCGAATGTAACCTTAGAGTTAAATGAGTAGTCAAGAGTAAGTGATTTTTCATCTCGCCTTAAGAATAGGTCCACATCCACAGAGTGATGAATTTTAAGCTAAAGGGGAGATGATAAGGTGAAGGACCAAGTCATGTCTTTAGTTTCCAAGTATGGAGGTTGCAGGAATAGTAACTATGGGATGTCGATCCATTTTTATTCAGATGTTTGTTGTGTTGCGGTCAAAATGACACACTACTCATGCCTGTATTAAAGATTCCTATAATGAGAACTAACTACTTTAGACAACGATTCCACTTTTACTCAATGATTCCACAAACACCAGCTTCATGTCATGAAACTCGTTATGTATGAAAACTCATATCTCATAGTATATTCAACTCTACGAACTCAGTCCTTAGGATTATCTTTAGCTACTCGTAAGATCATGTTACATCATGTATATGCTTATTCTAGATGTCTTGAATGGTTCGTGCTTGCGATTTCCTTACACTAAGCCCTATGTATGCTCATCCATGATAGAGATGATGGTTACATCATGTACATTTAGAATTACATCATGTTCATGCCTTAGATTCCCTGTAGTTGAAAGATCATGGAGTAAAGGTTAGTAGCCAGGCCAGGGAGACAGGAAGGTTCTTTGGGTAGTATAAGCTTCAGAGGAGCCACAAGATAATTATAGTGATAGGCTTGGATGATGTGATGATGTATTAGTGAACCATTATGTTGTGTGACCAAGGACTTCTAGATCAGAACTTGAGGTCATGTTATTGTCACAATAAAGAGAAGTAGTATTCTAAGGGGATAACTGTAGATTGTAAGAGGTCTAGTGAAGTTAGGCTTGAACGAGGGGGTAGGGGAAGTATGCTATTGGTCTAAGAATTTATTATTGATAGGAGCTCAGGTAGGAGTTTAGTCTAAGGTGGTTGAGCATCAGACATTGGGATGTATGCTTCAGGGTATCAATATTCTTACTTGGAAGTCGGAAGAGGTCAATATGGACTTCATTACAGGGTTGCCTCATATAAGCCGACAACATGATTCTATATGAGTGATTGTGGATCAGGTGATTGAGTCAGGATATTTCTTCCCAATTAAAACTATAGATTAAGACGAGGATTATGCTAGAATTTACATTCAGGATTTAGTTCGGTTGCATGTAGTACCATTGTCTATCATCTCAGATAGAGGTACTCAGTTTGCCTCTCAATTTTGGAGATCGTCTCACAAGGGCCTTGGAACTCAGATGAAACTTAGTATAGCTTTTCACTCGCCGATAGATGGTTAGGCCGAGTTGACTATTTAGACTCTTCACGACATATAGAGAGCTTTCTTGATCGATTTCAAAGGTAGTCGGAATAATTACTTGCCTGTCATTAAGTTTTCCTACAATAACAGTTACTACTCCAGCATTCAGATGGTTCTATTTAAGGTTCTTTATGAGCGGAGATGTAGATCACCTATTTGATGGTTCGAGGAAGGTGAGGGTACATTGATAGGGCTAGATTCTATTCATGAGCTTACGGATTAAGTTCATCTTATTAGGAAAAGGCTGAAAATAGCTCAGAGACATCAGAAATCTTAAATGAATGTTAGGAGGAGGGAGCTTGAGTTTGAGGTAGATGAATGGGTGTTTATGAATGTGTCACCAATGAAGGGAGTTATGAGGTCTGGAAAGAAAGGGTAGCTTAGTCCCTGATATGTTGGTCCTTATAGGATTCTAATGTGTGTTGGTACTATGGCTTATTAGTTAGAGTTTCTAGTGGAGCTACCTTCAGTGCATCCAGTTTTCCATGTGTCCTTACTGAAAAAGTGCATTGATGATCCAGCTCTAGTCACCCTAGTAAAGAGCATTGGTGTGAAGGATAACATTACCTATGAGGAGATTTCAATTAAGATCCTTGATCGTCATGTTCACAAGTTCAGATACAAGTAGGTAGCTTTATTGAAGGTTTTATGGATTAATCAACTAGTTGAGGGAGCTACCTGGGAAGTCGAAGCAGATATGATGGCTAAATATCAGCATCTTATTCTACTATCTCAGTTCCAACATGAGGTATTAGTTTCCTCCTTAGTACTCTATTTAGTTTCATGTCAAGTTCATGTTTCTTAGTTCATTTCATGTGCTAGTATACATGTAGATTTCATGAATTCAACTCAGTCATGTATGTCAGTCCGAAGTCAGTCACTCCATAATTATCAGTTTATAACCTTTCAGTTTTGGGACTATAGTTCATTCCTAATCCTTTCATCTTTGTTAGACCTTTGTTCGAAGACGAACTTTCCCTAGAGGGAGATAATGTAACACCCTCAAATTTTCCTAAGATCAAATCCGATACTTTCCATAGAAACAAGCAGGAAAATGGCACCAGCCCATTAGATGACCAACAAAATGAGCCGTCCTAGTAACCAATGGCTCATTGGTTGTGACATGATGAGGGACTTCATTTTCCAAAATCTACCTAGAACCGATGAGTTAATTGTATGACTTGTTATTAGATTGTATCGACCATTTGGTTTAGTCATTGAAGTAGGTTGAGCGGATGACTCATTGAAAAAGTGGGAACCAACGACCGGACCAACAAACTGTTGGTTGGTTCAACGATCCATGATATGGGTTGTTGGCTCCGCCAGTTAAAATTTATGTTCGGTAGTCTAGGAGTTATAGTAAAACACTATGTTTTTAACCCCTATATGATGCCATTTAAAGATTCTTAAAGGACTGATTTAGGGGTTATACATTTCCTAAACCCTCATTCTTTTTAAACATCATAAGTTGGAATTTCTCTCTCAAGGAAAGTCTAGGATTCTTCATTATCTCTTTCTCTAATTCCCTTGGATTTCAAACCCTAGCTAGGTCTCTTCAAGCCTTGGTATGTTGTGTCATTAATAAGGTATTTCTTCCACCCTCATGACTAAACCATTCTCAATTTCATGGGTCCAAGTCTCGAGTCGTGATTTTATGAATTTCTAGGGTTAGAGCCAATTTTGATGAAAACTCTCATGATCTTCTACGAATTCAATTATCTTATGACTCAATCCATGTTTTATGATTATGAATGCATGTTTTCTACAATAATCTCTCACGAATTTATTATTTAAATTTATGATGAGTTTTGTCAATTATGCATGGTTTATCACGAATTTCAAGCATATGCATCACGCCTGAGAGTGTTTTCCCCCACCCACATGGGCACACAGTTTATATCACGCCTTCATAATTTCTTTGACTTGAAAAGGCTTAGAACGGCTCTGCAAACTTGAGTGAGATAGTGGGGAATCATATGCTCTTACATGATGGTGTGTATTATGAGAATATGCCATTATTCCTTGCTATCCTATGCATGTACATGTTCATTACTCATGATTGTTTGAATTATGATAATTTTGCTCAATATATGCTTTATGAGGTTTTACTTATAAATTCAGTCATATCCATATCGTTCTTTGAGTTAAACTCTCTCTCTATCCCTCTAACTCTAGCGTTACACATTTGCAGAATCATGCCTCCACGCCGAGTTAATGATAGAAGATCCAGCAATGGAAATGGCCATGGTAATTTCAACGGAGATTAGCATCAGCAAGCCCCACTAGCTCCAGCTAATCCCCTACCTGAGCAGGGGACTTAGGCCGAGATTAGGGTATCCTTTTTGATGTTGGCATAGTCCATGACCACTCAGTTCAATTAGCAGGCGGTGGCTCATATTCCCCAGAATGGGAATGCAGCGGCGGTTAGAGTGCAAGACTTTCTCAAGATGAACCCACGTAAGTTTCTAGGGTCGAAGGTGGATGAGGATTTGCATGAGTTTATTGAGGAGGTGTAGAAGATCAGCCAAATTATGGGGGTGACTATAGAGGAGAGTGTGTACTTAGCCTCATCTCAGCTAAAGGGAGTTGCATACATATGGTACCGCCAGTGGAAGGATGGTAGAGTAGTGGGAGCATTTCTCGTGAGCTATGCAATACCTCAAAAGTTCCTAAGACTAGACTCGGGATTAGAAATGTGATAAGTAGAAAAAGTTTTAAAAAATTACTTAGGATGACTTTTTGTACGATTAATGGTGAGGAGTAACGAGTCGTAGGATTAATCGTGATTAGTATTTATTGAATAAAGTCC
>JACEIK010016643.1:0-15091 GCA_018107945.1 Datura stramonium
CCCCGGGCCTTTTTCTAGCATGTATGGCATTCTAAAACTCTTAACCAACATGCGAATAGGCCATCTACATGTCAAGAATTTACGGGGTGTAACAAATATAGTAAGGCTTATCCAATGTACTTAACGGATGATACCTAACGAGTCATCGTCAGCCCTAACGACCCGTTTGGAGGGCCGTTACCAAGCCAATTGAATTTTCATGAACAATGAGGTAGTGTACTTGACGGGTGAACCAATGATACGTGTACCCTAGCAACGAGTCATCAGGTCGTCCATTAGGACCCCCTGACAGTTATTTCCTGCGAATTAGTAAGGGCCTTCCCGTAAATTCCTACACTCTTAAGAGCTAAACTACGTAGTTTTGAGGTCGGTACAGGATCTTTAAAGGGAAATCAACCATGATAAGCCTCATTTGGATATTGTAAGTGTAGAGAGGAAGGAGGAAAGGGAAATTCAAGTGTCTTCTTCAAGAATTATTCAAGAACCTACCTAGGGTTTTAAAGGGGGTTAATAGTCTTGAAATTACCAGGTATTTGGGGTTTTTAATGGGTAGTTTAGTCCCTACCCATGCCCAATTTCTCCCTAATTCTATGTTTAAAGTTACCAAAACTTTATGGGTCTTTATCAAATTGCATGAATCCTTGAAATTTGGAATGAGCTTGTTGTAGTATGTCTAACTTATGAATTTCAAATTTCTGTGGGTTGATTTCACTTGTTTACCCATTATTTCATGATTTAAATCTCTAAAAGTATGGATGCCCAATCATGGGGAAATATTTAGTGAATTTTCATGGTCAAGACGATTCCAAAAGCATGAACAAGTTTCTCTTACATTTTTAAGCATGTGTTCAAGTTTAAATTTCCCATGCTAGAATGATCATTTTCTTATGATTTTAACATGTCAAGTATGTTTGAAACTATGGGAAATGCCCACATATCGCTTATGAATTGTACTACGATTTTGGCCGACTCATGGGTTCAATTCCATGGCTAATAATATAAATTTCCAAGTATGTCATGATTTCCATGTTTTCAGTAGCCATGCATGTCATGTTATGAATTTTATGAGCACGTTGCATGTTTTGGGAGTAGTACTTAACACCGAGCAGGTTCGGGGCCTAGGTTACGCCCTGAATCTCAGAACTACGTGCCACCGTAGGACTATGTTTGGGACCTCCTCAGTGATTGTCCCCTATGCCCTACGGGGCCCTCATGAGTGATATCATGCCTTTCATGGTTTATACTCTTGGCAAGGTATGAACGGTCTCCCGAGTAGGCGTACAAGTCGAACTTCATGTGTGCTCATGTGGAGTATATCGGTTATAGAAATCTCCCATTGTTCCTCGTGGTTTTGAAATATGCATGATAATGTTCTTTTGGCTCAAGTTATGACTTATGAAATGTTTTCCCCGCATGTTATGACTTTGATGGATTTATGAATATTTTGGAAATATTGAGTCTTACGATATACTTACGATTACAGTTTCATGATCATATGTGCCCACTCCTATAACTTTTATGTTTTTATGAATTGTTTTGCATACCTTATATACTCAGTACTTTCTAAGTACTGACCCATATATTTTCAGGATCTGGTTCACAGGCTTAGCATCGTCCCTAGTTTGTGCTTAGTTTCGCTAAATCTCCAGTGGTGAGTCCTCATGATCCTAGGGCTTCATGTTCAGACCTTGTTTATCTTATGTTTTCAGACTATTTGGGTTAGTTGGGGTCTTGTCCCTTCAACCCATCTTTTATGATTAGAGGCTTTCAGACTTATGTGTAGTATTTGTCACTGATGAATGTTATTTCGGTTTGTTGTTCCTTACATTTATGATACGACTTCCAGTTGGTTTATGATTGTTAAGTTACGTTTTCCGCTGTGTATGAATGAATTAGTGATATTCTCACACCATGGGTTGATTTGGGGTCTCTTGGGACTCGTTGTCCTGTGTCTACGATCCAGGTGTACGCTCGGGTCGTGACACAATGGTTGGGCAATAGTACCCACATTGTAAATTTTGTGGGCGGTGCGAATCCCGCTGTGGTGGCCTCCAACAGGGGATGAGTGGCAGGCCTCCAATATACTCAGCATCTCCACCTCGGGTACGCATCTCCGAATCACCCCATCAACACATATGTGAAATAAATAGGGCTCATGCTAGAAAAATTTCTACACATAGGACATAAACTTCCTCCTCTAGTGAAAAGATAAGTGCTCTGGTACAACATCACTCACTAGATAATTTGCAAAATCTGCAAACCAAGGGATGAGATCTTGTGACGCTGCTAGAACCTGCTCTTCTGGGAATGCATCATCTATGTCATGCTCATTTTTAAGCACTGCATCAGGTTCCAATCTGGATAAGTGATTCGCAACCTGATTTTCCGTCCCATTTCAGTCTTTTACCTCGAACTTGAACTCTTGTAGCAGCAAAACCTATCGAATCAACCGTGGCTTGGCATCCTTCTTTGACATCAGATATCTCAACATTGCATGGTCTGTGTGGACTATCACCTTAGTTCGAGCAAGTATGCCCGAAACTTCTCAAATGCAAAAACTACAGCCAATAGCTCATGTTCTGTCACGGTATAATTCTTCTGAGATGAATTAAGAGCCTTGCTAGCATAATAAATTGGATGAAAAATCTTTTCACACCTCTGACTCAACACAGCTCCTAGGGCCACACCGCTAGCATCACACATAACCTCAAAAGGAAAAGACTAGTCAGGTGCCACTATAATGGGGGCAGTGGTCAATCTCTCTTTAAGACATTCAAACGCCTTCAGACATGCCTCGTCAAAAATAAACTTCACCTCCTTCTCGAGTAGTTTACACAATGGATGTGCAATTTTGGAGAAGTCCTTGATGAATCTTCTGTAAAAACATGCATGACCCAAAAAGTTTCGAACATCTTTCATAGAAATTGGAGGTGGTAGACTAGCAATTACCTCAATCTTGGCCCAGTCTACCTCCATACCCTTACCAGAAATCTTGTGGCCTAGCACTATTCCTTCCTTGACTATGAAATGGCATTTTTCCCAGTTAAGCACTAAGTTTGTTTCTTCGCATCTCTAGAGCACCTTTCTCAAATAAGCCAAACACTCCTCGAATGAGTCACCCACCATAGAAAAATCATCCATAAAGACTTTGATGATGTATTCCACCATGTCAGAAAATATGGAAATCATGCAACGCTGAAAAGTGGCGGGTGCATTACATAACCCAAATGACATCCTCTTAAAAGAAAATGTAACATATGTACAAGTGAATGCGGTGTTCTCTTGGTCTTCAGGGGATATAAAAATCTGATTGTACCCCGAATAACCATCAAGGAAACAATACAATCCTCTACCTGCAAATCTGTCTAACATATAGTCCATGAATAGTATTGGAAAGTGATCTCTCTGCGTCCACCGATTCAGCTTTCTGTAATCAATGCATACTCTCTAACCGGTAACTAGTCTTAGAGGAATGAGCTCATTGATAGCATTTAGGACCATCGTGATTCCTCTCTTTCTCCGTACACACTAGACGGGGCTTACCCATTTGCTGTCTGCAATAGGATAAACCACACCTGCATCCAACAACTTTATGATTTCCTTCTTGACCACCTCTTGCATAGGTGGATTCAACCTACGCTGATGTTCAATACTCGGAATGCAATCTGGTTCTAGTTGGATCTTGTGAGTGCAAATACCAGTTGGAATTCCAATAATATTTGCAATGGTCCACCCAATGGCTTTTTTGTATCTCTTCAAGACGGAGACCAAAGCCACCACTTGCCATTCCTCTAAGTCAGCTACAACAATGACCGGTAAAGTGTTACCAGCTCCCAAAAATACATACTGTAAATGGGATGGGAGTGCTTTGAGCTCCAACATTGGAGGCTCCTCAATAGATGGCTTGGCTGGTGGGGTCACCCGATTTTTCAAATCAAGATCGATCTTCTTTGGAGCATAAGTGTATGACCCCATGCCAGCAAGTTTTCAAATCAAGATCGATCTTCTTTGGTTATAAGGTATGACCCATGCCAGCAAGTTCATTTACAATCTCCTCACTCCCATGAATCTCTCAGCCCCAAATTTCCATCAAAATGGTTGCAAGTCATCAAAGAAATAATAACTCCTCCATGGGTGAGCACTATTAGATACAAAAATAAAAACAAAACGCAAAAGGGGAACAAGAACCAACAAGTAGTGCTGCAAACACAATTAAAAAGAGCCTTAGCCGTATTCCCGGCAACGGTACCAAATTGATGTCACCCAAATTACATGCAATTGAGATATGTGTTTCATCGATTGTCAAATATAGAACCCAACAAAGGTTGAGGTCGATCCTACAGGGAATATGGTAAGAACTTAAAGTACGTAATAGCTAATACCGCTGAGTTACTTATTTCCGAAGGGGGGAACAAATAGAATAATAAAACAAAAAGTAAAACTCATTGAATGCTTAGATCAAATTCGATTTGTATTCAATTAACGACTTAACTAGGATTGTGTTCCCAAGACTTGGCAATGTGCCAGAAGGCTTATATACTAGTGATCTATTCGTGTTTAACATGCAATATTGGTAAGCTAGGTTCACTCTAAATGGTTGGTCCCCTATCTAGATTATTATCACCACGTAACTTGGTCCGTATACAGGTATACTTTAATTGACCCTTACATTTAATATCGTATTAGCTATCCTCAGACAAGTTCAAGCTATTAGACGAGGGTTGATAGCCTCAAATCTTCATTTCCAATCCCTTTTCCCATTCATTACCTCCTTGGTCCGATAAGTAAGAATAAGGCAAGTCCTAACGTTTGCAACCGTCAAGAATCAATCAAAATGAAGAGAAAAACAATACATGGCTAAACTTCAGTTCAATAATCACTAAGTGTTTTACCTATGTGTGTTAATTCATTTTTTCTTTGTTCTCACAAACCTAGTTATGGGTCTAGCTACCATGTTTGTATAATCACAATCATAAAATAGTGAATAAATCATAATTGCAACTTACAAATTATCGGATTAACTAAAACTCCAAAATTGATGAATAAATTCCAATGTTGCTTTTGATCCTCAAATTCAAGAACAAAATTGTAAACCTTGTTTCTTTATTCAAGAATAATCGTACAACTTCAAAATCCTACTTGAAAACTAATAATAATTAGCTTCTCTGAATTATTCTCTAACTGTCTTACAAAAATAAACCTAAACTGTGTATTTATAGTTCCAAGAAATCCTTTTCTTAGCTAAAATTGGAAACCAGGTTGGCAGTGGCAACGGGTTTGGTGATGATTCGCTAGGCCTTCGACGAGTCGCGTGCCTTGCTTAAAATAGTCGTCCTGCAAGATCGTACCCAGTCAGGCAACGGGTCACCTAACGACTCGGCATGCCTGAGCATAAGTCGTTAGGTCCCTCGTGGACTGACCTTCAAATTCCAGTGCACTCCATGGATGGTTCCACACCCAACGAGCTGCTCTTCTATCATGTGACGCTCGCTATGTCTCGCTGCCAACTCCACTCTGTCACTGTTAAGATTTTCTCTCTCAGCCCTCATGACTGACTTCACGACTCGTTACCATATGTAACGAGACGTTTCCTCAACTCGTTAGGTACACTGTCTCAGCATCTTCAAACTTAATCTTTTGCCCATGGCTTCAGCAACGAGTCGTGCCTCCCGCCAATGACTTGTCAAGTGCTCCGGGCAAACACCCTTTCAGCTATTTTCAGCATAAATTTTCCAAGTTTTCACTTCCGAACCTGTTTTCCTGCAACATTAAGCACAAAACACATCCTATATTAACATACCTGAAATGTGCATAATTTCTGGTTTTGGTGTCGGCTGTAAAATCACGGCACATCAATAGTGTCTTCTCACTTCATCCCATATTCTAGGACTATATTTATCAATAGGTATTATTTCTCTAAGGTCATATTTAAGTGACTCCAAATCAAGCTCATATATAGGATGAAGAGAATTGTCTCTAAAACTAGAACTTGGTTGAGAAGAATTGGAATTTCTTCAAAAATCTATTCATTTCAATTCACAAGAATCAACAACAAATTCCTACAAAATAAAAATTCCATCAAGAATATAAGTAAACTTAACATTTTTAATAAGGGACTCACACCTCTCCTTTCATAGCACAACAGAAATAATATGTAATGGGTGAATCACACCCCCATAAAAAAAAAAAAAAAAAGTAAGAAAACATGACTATTTCAATAAGGGAATCACACCCTTCTTTCGTATCGACAACAAATATGATATGTACGGAGAAATCATACCCCACAAAAAAATATAGTAAACATGAAATTTTCAATAGGGGAATCTACACCCTCCTTTCATAGCACAATAAAAGTAATATGTAATGGAGGAATCACTCTTACACCCCGTAAGTTTCTAACATTTAGTCGGCCTATTCGTATGTTGGTTGAAGTTTTAGAGTGTCATACGTACGAGGAAAGGCCCGGGAAAGGGCCAACGAGTGCCAAGTCGGGATTTCACAGGAGGAGGCCAAATCAAGTTGCCCAGAGAGGCAAAGTGGCACGGAGCAACCCCTCTGCATTACCCAAATTGGCATGGAGAAGAATTGGCGAGACCGGCAGAGTGCCACGCGTCTTTGTCTTCCGCCTCAGCAAAGGCCTCGCACTTAGATGTTATTTCATTATTCATATATCCTCATCCAGCAGAGGTAAGAACGAAGGGAAACTATTGAAAATCATCTGATTACGCCGCTAAACGCCGTCCAAATCTAAATTAACTCCGGGTAGTGAAGTATAAGTCTAAAGAGAGCATCATCATGGGATTTATTTTCGTAAAATACGCCCGGAAAATCGTCATCCCGCCGAGCCTAAGTTGGTGGAATTATTTAAAACTAGTGTCAATATGATCACGTGCCTAAAGTAAGTATTTCTCCCTTCTAGACTTTGAGAAATTACGAGTTTTTTATCGTCTTTCGATGTTGAAGTATAGCCGCATATATATATAGCTATCGTTTCTTTGAATATAGTAATAAATAGCCCTAATCTTCTATTAATATGATTACAATTGAGAAGGGCAGTTGAACACGAGCCGAAACTTCAATTAATCGGTAAACAGCGAACGAGGTATGTTAAGGCATTTTCTTTTCGGCAAGTTAGTTTCTTCAAAATATAGTCCAAAGATGAACTCAAAAGAAAGCATGTTAGAGTATGCTATCATGTCTAGTTGTTGTTGTCAGTTGAGGCTCGTAATTTGTATTGTTTTGGGCTGGATTACACCTGTATAGCTTCTGTGACCACCCCAGGGTTAATAGTTGTCTCGCCGCCTGCCAGGGGCGAGGATACGCCGCCTACTTCGAGCGGCATGCCATCCCAAGTGACGAAGATGGGGATCCGCATCCTCATATGTGTGGTTGGCTCTTATACACAACCCTCCAGATTCAGACACAGTTATAGTCAGGGCCGAGCGGGCCGGTTGCAAACTAGGGATTGGTGACGCTTATAGCTGGTAGGTTGACTCGCATGACCTTGATAAAGCTATATAGATTGAGGTGTACTCACTAGGGCTAATGGGGGCCCAAGTGGGTTACTCAGTGTTGATTGTACCTTCTGGCTTATGGGGGCCAGGTAAGGTTTATGTTTGCTTTAGTTACTAATAGTTAGACAATAAGACACCTCATTTGTCAGGTATGACCCCTACCTTCCTTATTACGCTTATGTTTTCTAGTCCCTCGATTTCACTACTACCATCTTCAGTCCGTTTTCTTTACTTCAGTTATTGTCCGTTCTATTTCCTTACTTTCAGTTATTTAAAGTTACCCTTACTTGGTCTGCAGATGTAGGTAGACGAGGAGCAGTCCTCGTAGTTTCAGTCAGCCATACAGAACCGTCAGCTCCCTTCTTTCGGAGCTTGTGTGATAGAGGTTTATTCCTTTTGTTTGTACAATATGGGTAGGTCGGGGCCCTATCCCGACCATCTTATACTTTAGAGGCTTGCAGATTGTGTTACTTCCCCATGGTTAGATGATATCAAATCATGGGGCCCATAGCGTGTTTTTAGATTATGTGTGCTGGCCGTGGTGGGGCCCTATTTAGCCGTTGATTGGTGGCCTTGTCGGTCATAGTTCGATTTAGCATCCGATTTTTACTTTCCAATTATAACTCAGATATCATGGTGGCCTTGTCACACATATGACTCCCTATGATTGTTTTTCTCTGGTTAGCTATTTATTTTCATAGGTGGCTATAGGCCTTGTTGGGCTCGGTTGTATTTACAAACACTATAGCCCGTTGTTTTCTTGATTATAGAGTTAGAGTCAGCCTCTACACTAGAGGTGCTTAGGCTCGCCACCAGCAGTTCAGGTCCTAGTAGGGAACCAGGTGCCAACTGCGTCTCCCAAGGTGGGGCGTGACAAACTTGGTGACGAGCAGGTCGTATCCTGTGGAGTCTCTGCCGTGTTAAGTAGAGTATTGTGTTCATAGGGATGTGAAGAGTACCACATACTATAGGAAGGAGGCTGCAAGGCAGATAGGATGGTTACTCTTTTCTTCTTATTCGGTCGTGCTATAGAGCGGTACAGTAAGGTTGAGTCCCTACGCCATTATACTCTTTGCTTACAGAGAAGTGTCGGACCAGCGACACCCTACCACAAGCAGGAGGCTGGGGATGTAGCAGCGGGGAGAGGGCACTAAAGAGGGTGCCTCAGCTCGGCCGAATCCGCTCTGGTCCCGAGGACGATATGACGTATCATCTCGACTCCCACAGCCTACCACGTCAGAGCCGCTTTAGGATGGTCGGTGTGATGGAACCACCTCCGGCAGTTTCTATACCGCATTCATCCGACCAGAGGTTAGGAGTGCGGTGGTTATGCTAGCCCAGGATGATGGATGATCAGCGCCAGCCAAAGGCTAACGGCCAGCCAGAATCTCTTAGAGGGTCTGGCAGCTCGAGGGTCCGAGAGTTCTAGCATTAAGTCCCCCCGCACCAGCCAGGGATAGATCGAACCGAGGACCCTCAGACTTTGGGTGAGACCAGATGTAGAGGATTTTCAAGGTGATGCATGCTACACCCACAGAGTTTGGGTTGAGTTGCCGATATTCCGGCTACGGGACATCGCCGTGCTACGGTATGAGAGTTGGGAAAGGTCTCGGGAGAGATGTTTCTCTCCGACCTCGGGCCCAGCTTCACAAAGGCTTTCTTGGATCATTACTCACTCGCGGAGATCTGACAGGCCCAGGTTGATCAATTCTACACTTGGAGCAGGGGGTCGATGAGTGTCCAGGAATATGCCATGTGTTTGGATTCCTGGCTCGATATGCGCCACCTTTGTGGACACAATACCAGTCAGGGTACACCACCTATTATGGGGCTGAACCCGGAATATGTTGAGACTCGCATCACAGCCATTAATTGCAAAGAGGATATGGATATTGTTCAGCTGTCTCCTGATGACTACACGCAAGTGCACGGGTCGAACAAGTAGTAAGTGGTCACAAGTCAAGCATCGATCCCACGTGACTGGACTACTTGGCAAATCTACTCAAGTGTCACTTAACCGTAACTCTAAAAATGCAGACAACAATGTTAAAGAAAGTTTTTATATTTATGGTTTTAATTTTATACTAAGTCTAAAATGAATATACAAGTGAGTCTGAACAATGAATGTGACCATGCTTAGGCTAAAATGAATACAAAAGAAATTAATTATCGATATACATGGTTTATCTTTTCTCCGGTTGCTAGTCGGAACTTATGCCTATGGATTAAAACACTGTGATGCTTAACCTAACTTAAGAATCATGAACCTTCCGCCTACATGTCTCAGTGATAAGAAGAAATTCATGTTCTAGCCATACAAAACCAATTCCACACTTGACTAATACGATTTTCAGGTACTTCTATCCTGAAGGTAAATCAATTCTCAATTTTCCCAAATCCAAGAAAAGATCATATCCTACACCACAACTTTCCAGTTTCGGGTATCGAAAGTGAAACCGACTTTTAGATATACACAATACTTTCGGGCTGATATTAATGCAGTAAGAACAAGAATTAATAGAACAACCATGAAAGAAAAGATGAAAAGAACCAGATGATCAACAATTACATTTCAATACAATTGTTCCTAACCTCAGCAAGATGTGAAATTAGCCACTCATTTGTGGATTAAACATCGTTAAATGAGTGTAAATCATACAAACAATTGAAAGAAAGGAGAAAGGGATAGAGAAAACCCTAAGAATTTCGTCCTCTCAACTGCCTGTAACCCACGTTCTTGCTCCACCAAGTCAGAATAATTAAAATGAACCTAAGTGTTCTATTTATACTGGTGAGAATTTTTCCCGACAATAGCACGGTGTCACGGAAAGTGCATCATGAGCACCGCTCCCTAACACGGTGCAAATGCGGAGGCTCTCGGAATTTGGCCGTGTCCAGGTAATTGTCCCCAACGTGGCACGGCATGCAACGCGGGGCATGCCCAGCGTGCCACGGTGCAAACGCGCACCTTCACTGGAATGTCAAGATCCATGTAATTAAGTCCAACGTGTGCCACGGTACCCATCGCTGACCTCTCCGTAAATCCTTGAATTTAAATCTCCCGGACAGAATGCATCCGCGATGGCAGCGTGAAATGGCTCCATCGCGGAGCCTCTTTATTTCTTTTTTGCTTCTGGGCTGCTCGCTCCCGAGTCCATCTCCCGATTCCTCCCAACATGCATTAGCTCCATAAAAGTACGTTTTTCCTACAAAACAACGCTAATCATGTTGGCTAGTATAAATTCACACTTTCCTACAATTTACATGAGAATGTACAAACATTGTTGGATAAACAAGGCAACAACGATGCATTTGAGTATCACTTGGGCATATAAATATGCCCCAGATCACCTACCCCACACTTAAAAATCTTGTTCATCCTCGAATAATACTCTTACACCTCATGCAAGTTGACACCCCATCATGGCTACTTTGTCTCAACAATCCGAGCTACAGTTATACTGATTATTTACATAACAAATCATCAAGAAAACATGCATGGTATCATCATTACAATGACATTAAATATATCAAGACCTCCTAGACATCAAGAATCGACTCTCAATATCGGCAAACTCATGCAAATTAGCTGACCAAGATATCTCGATACACGCACTATTCTTTCGTCAAGCATGCCTCACATCACAAGAGAATTTCCCCTCTTTTTACCATGACTTCTGAAACATTTCATGGTAGGGCATGTACACAATTTCACTCTCTCTCCCCAAAAGAATCTACATGCATCGTGTCATGAACTATAGGTTTGCCTCTAGTGTATTACTTCCAATTAATATAAGGACGCGTGATGTAAGATCACGTAGGACTTAACGGGTTGTAATGTAAGCTACGGAACTAGTATATACTAGGGCTAACCAATAATAGTAACTAGCCTCCTTAAGCGCTTTTTCCATACATCCCATCACAATCTAAGCATAATTTCTTCCTTCCTCCTCCACATCTTGAAGTCTTTTCTTAATTTTTTCCAACTTCTTTAAGCACACACCACACACTTACCAACCACAAAGATTAGTTATGCACTTTATTTTCTTTAAATCCGGGCGAGTGCACCTTGAACCTTTTTTTTCTTTACTTTCATCACTTTGCTTTTTCCTGCTCTTTATTTTCTTTTCACCATTTCACTCCTTGACACTGTGGAAAATTATTTTTTTTCTTGAGCGCTTAAGAGCTCGGATTAGGCTTACGGACACCGAAGAGAAAGGGCTAAGCTCGGTTTACACCTTTTCGACAAAAGAAAGAAAAATAGAATAGGCTAAAGGCTCAATACAATTAGGATTTGACATTCAAGGTGGGTATGAAAAAGAAAAACTTTAGGTTTAACAAAGAAACGCCTACCATCCTTTCCTACACTACACTTCATTTCGCTTCGTATACACACCAGGCAAGTTCTAGACACTTCACAATAGCATGGAATAAACGTGACCTCACTATACACTATTGCACATGCTCAACTCAAGACATATCTGGCGTACTCTTTAATCGCCTAATTTCAAGAATTCAACATTAAGCCTCAATCACACCGAATCGAATTCTATGGCCTAAGTATCTCACATATGTACAAAATTTGGGCAAGCCATACGAATCACCTTTGCATTCTAAACATCATGTACAACACGCAACAAGAATTTCGTAGCTATAGAGTAGCAACATGTATGGATACAAACTAACAACAAACCAAAATTGAACAATAAGAAGCTACTCCTACGATCGTATTTCTTAAGACGATCGCCATCCATCCATCATAGGGAACGGTCACTATTTATGACTTCGGTTCAATGGGACTCTTCTCGTAAAAGAACCGAAAACAAACTCCGAGAAACCAAATCATAAATTAATTCAAAATTAAAAAAACAAAAAAAACCTTTTTAAAAATATTGATGATTTCGACAAAAACTATTTACACACCGGCTAACAACATTCAACAAAGCACACAACAACTTCAAAAAGATATTTACCATACGAACCATACACACACAAAAACACAGGGTCACAATTTTCAACACAACAACAAACATGCATATACATACAAATCAAGACAAAACCAAGATCACCTAACTACTCACCACCCCACACTTAAAACCGAACACCGTCCCCAAGAAACATACAGTCAACAAAACACAAAAGTGGGTGGTGAAACTCCCTGATCAATCAAAGTATTCCACTTCTTCATCAGGTGCCGCTGCCTCGCCTCCCCATGTCTGAATTTCCCCCGTCGTCCCTCCTCACTAACGCCAGAATCCTCGCGACGTGTCTTCTCATCTGTGGGGACATCATCATCCACGGGCCTTATAAAAGCTGGGCCCACCTGACATAGAGCCCTAGCGTTTCGCCGGGAAAGGGTAATCTAGGTCGAGCTGCCACAGCTCATCCTCTGTCGCTGGCCTCCCGCCTATGCGCAGCTGGAGCATTCGCAGATCCCGAACATGCGGCTATGACTGACTGTCATCCCGCATGTCTGCTCGGGTTAGTAAGAACTGCTGCGCGTGGTGTCGTGGGTGCCTTGGTTTGTGTGACGTCCACGGCACGCCTCTCCATTTGCGGGATATAGTCCAGGGCCTCTTCCTCCACATCCAGCGCCCCCTCAGAACGTGGTCAGCAAACCGCCAAACCCATACCTGTGCCCTTGATGCAAGCGGGCTCTCTTCATGGCGGATATGATCACCGCCCAATATTTATCTCCATTTCTTTCATCAGGGCATACACTGTGCATACGTGGATCCTGGGTGACATCTGTCATGCGCACCCCCGGAATCAGGCAGGAACACACTATCTTCAGCCAGATCCTGGCTTCCTGCTCATCTGTGAGTACGGCAAATGTCTGATGGTACCTCTCTATGCCTGCTCCAACGTTGTTTTAACAAAGCCTGACACAATGTGCGTCTGATATCCGCATATGGTGGAGTGATATTTAGCTATCGGAGTACATGGGCGTCAGTGTTCTGCGCCCTTAGTATGGCATTCAGGTGGATGTGAGGCTCAAGGTGACACCGCCCTGATGATGGTGTGATCGCGGAGCGTCGGGTTCCAATTTGCATAGAACTCGAATCAAGTGCAGATTGCACTCTTTGGGCTCTTCAAAGATGATGCGCAGCCCGGCAGTGTCAATCCGGTGTACAATGCGGGGGAATTCCTATGCCAATGGCTCCCTTGCACATGCTCCTCGGGAAGTACTTGTTCTCCTTGTGCTTTGTATACTCATTTCTTCCTCTCTCGTCACCCATCGGGTTTCTCGTATTGGCGGCGTTGGCTGCGCAGAACCGGCTGGTGTCGGGGCTGACCGCGGTCCAGCCTTAACTCTTTCTACCGGCGCCCGAAATAGATGCGCCCTTTCCTTTGTCTTGCTGCTTGCCATTGTTCCTGTCATATAAAGCAGACAGCCCCAATGTCGGTCAAATTTTATAATTAGCTTCAACTGAGGTTGGGTTAGGCTAGGCCACCCCACACTTAGTCTTCAGCCACAATTTCAGCATTACGGCAAGAACACATTTATTTCTAATTTACCAAAAACAAGAAAAAGAAAACAAACAAAAACACAACCAATATGCCTGCAGTATTCAGAGAATTCGTCATGTAAATTCATTTGTACTACTCAGACTTCGTGTACAACTAACACAATATTACCGCGATCACAATTTTATACACAACTCTTAGCAATGAAAAGAAAGAAAGAAAAAATGAAAACTATTCACCTACACAACCCTATGCAATCTACCCATTTCTTGCATGCTACAATTTCACTCTCAAAAACTGCCGGTCTTTTAACATATTAACATACAATACGACCAACTCATCTCACCCAACATATACACACCCACAAGAATTCACAATTCAACAAGCTTTCCCATTTTCATGTTCAATTTCAATCCCTAGCTACAATTTTACAAAAATTCGATCAAGCTTATGTCTACGTCGGTTCATGCAATCTCAATGACGTTACGAACATTCAGTAACAACAATAACTTGAATGAATTTAAGTTCAATTTCTAACTAGGGTAAGGTTTACTCAACCTCATGCTCTAAATTGAAAATTCAACTAAAATTGAGATAGAGTTGATGAACATACCTTTAATTCGAAGAACGGAAGAAAACGTTGATGAAATTTTGTACCTAGGTCCGTGACACGTTGAGGGAGAGGGAATTTTTGGGAGGGTTGTCGCGGAGGGGATGAAAAATGAGAGAAAATGAGGGGATATCGGGGTTAAAAAGTGGGGATTTCGCGCGGGTTACCCGGTGACCCGGTGTGACCCGACGTGAATAACACTTCAACGTGTCATGGAGGGTAACGCGGAGCACCCCCTCCGTGACACGGAGCCATCGCGCAGGCATTCTAGAATTTGTAAAAATTTCAGAATTGCCTTCAACGTGTCACGGAGGGTAATGCGGAAGCCCTCCTCCGTGACACGGAGCCATCGCGCAGGCTCACTGTTTTGCCACTTTTTAATTTTCTTACCTCTTTTTTTCCTCCTTTGCGATCCTTTGCATTTTTCCCTCCGATCAACCTGAAATTTATCTCACACAAAGAAATCGGTTAGAATCCCAAGGTTTGAAAAACACAATAC
>JACEIK010016645.1:0-15080 GCA_018107945.1 Datura stramonium
TGGGGAGTAGTACTGTAAAGTGGGTCATATTCCTCGTTAGTTGTTGAAGTTACGTCAAAGCTGGATGAAGATCCCATACTGCTTAAGCTGAAAGAAGCAGTTCTCAGAAAAGAAGTGGAGGATTTCTCCAAAGGAGGAGATGGTGTGCTTCATTACCAAGGCAAAGTTTGTGTACCGGATGTAGGTGATTGAGACAACAAATACAGTCGGGAGCACATAACTCTAGATATTATATCCACCTAGGTGCCACTAAAATGTACCGTGACCTACGGGATACCTACTGGTGGAATGGCATGAAAAGAGACATAGCAGAATTTGTGGCTAAGTGCCCGAACTGCTAGCAGGTTAAGGTGGAACATCAGAGACCTAGGGGGTATGAATCAGGATATCAACATACCCACATGGAAGTGGTAAGAAGTGAATATGTACTTTATTATGGGTCTACCTCGTACTCGCCAACAACATGACACAATTTGGGTGATAGTAGATTGGATGACCAAATCAACACATTTCCTCCCAGTTAAAACTATAGACTCAGTAGAGGATTATGCTAGGCGGTACATCCGAGAGTTAGTCAGACTACATGGGGTGCCCTTGTCCATAATTTCAAATAGAGGTACTCAGTTCACCTTGCATTTTTGGAAATCATGTTAGAAAGGACTCGGTACTCAGGTCAAGCTCAACACAAGTTTTCACCCTCAGACCGATGGACAAGCTGAGCAGACTATTCAGACCTTAGAAGATATGCTGAGATCTTTGTGATGACTTTAAGGGCAGTTGGGATGATCACCTACCTCTTATTGAGTTTGCATACAACAACAACTACCACTCCAGTATTTAGATGGCCCCGTTTTGAGACATTATATGGTAGGAGGTGTAGGTCTCCTATAGGGTGGTTTGAAGTTGGTGAAGATACTTTAATAGGACCATACTCAATTCATGAAGCTATGAAAAAAGTGCAATTGATCAGAGAAAGGTTGAAAATAGCTCAAAGCCGACAAAAATCATATGCGGATGTGAAGAGGAGAGAGTTAGAATTTGCTGTAGATGATTGGGTTTACCTGAAAATATCATCCATGAAAGGGGTGATGAGGTTTGGAAAGAAAGGAAAACTCATTCCGAGGTATGTAGGACCCTATAAAATTTTGAGGCGAATTGGCAGTGTGGCTTATGAGTTAGAATTGCCTTTAGAGTTAGCATCTGTGCACCCATTCTTCCATGTATCACTGTTGAAGAAGTGCATAGGTGATTCGACCTCAGTTGTACAATTAGACAGTGTGGAAGTGAATGATAGTCTCTCTTACGAAGAAGTCCCCATTCAAATCCTAGACCGTCAAGTTTGTAAGTTGAGAAACAAGGAATTCGCTTAAGTGAAAGTCTTTTGGAGGAACCAGCTAGTTGAGGGAACCACATGGGAGGCAGAAGTAGACATGACGGCCAAGTACCCTCATTTATTCCTTTCCAGTTCAGTTCTAGCATCAGGTATTAAATTCCTTCGTAATACTCTATTCAGTTCAGTACTCATCACCTCTATTCAGACTTTCAATGTGCACTCTAGTTATGTTAACTCAGTTATTATGGTTAAATCAGTTCGGAGTCAGTTACACTTTTAGAAATCAGTTTATAGTCTCAGTTTGGGAATTGCAGCTCTTTTCCCAGTTTTCCAGTAGTTTTAGCCTTCATTCGAGGATGAATGATCCCAAGGGGGAGATATTGTAACAACCCGAATCTTTCCTATACCAAACTCAGACTCAATAGATAGAACAAGGAAAATATGTCTCAGAACGACTGAGACAATGAGTCATTGTCAGTAGTAACGACCCATTGTCTGGGTCGTGGTCAGTGCTGCCAGTGGTCCTTAAGGAACCAACGAGACATGGAATGACCCGTTGTGAGGAGGAATTAGTCGCTCTGTCACTCTTTTCCTTCCCAGTTTATAGATCAGTTATGCCCTTTCCAAGAACCCACCAGTCAAATGACGAGTTTTCGTTTGATATAATGACTCGTGGGGTGACTCATTAGTTGGAGTCCTGATGCTGTTAGAAATCTTTTTCTTGTAACCACAAGGTGCAATAACGACCTGTTGAAACTCACGATGAGTCATTGTGTGCAACCGTGAAAAGTCGTCCAGAAATCCTCAGATTTTCCAGTGGAGACGACGATCAGATACAATGACCCGTTGGTTCTACCAATGAGTCATCGTTTCGCTAATTAGTAGGGCTCCCAAGTTTTTCCTTCCAATGACAACGAGAAGGACCAACGACCCGTTGGTTCATCCAATGAGTCATGGTCCCTCTCGTTGCTAGCATCAGTGAAGGAACTTTCCAGGCCCAGGACCAACGACTGGTCTCTAAGAGTCGTGGTGTCAACCAACGACTCATTGTGTGACCCGTTGGTTCCTGTCGGGTAGTTTTTCAGATTTTCTTTCAGGGGTATTTTAGTAACTTCCCATATTTCTAATCTCTAAACTACGTCATATTGGGAATGGTCAGGAGAGAATTAAAGGAGTGATCCACGTATTCTTCTCATTCCTTCTCTCAACACTCAGACTCAGTACGAAGAACTCTGAGACAGATTCCTCAGGCAAAGCTAGGGCATTCGACTTTTCTTCTCAATTTCCCTAGGGTTTTCACCGGGATTTCTATGTCAGGTATGTGAGAATTTATCAAGGGAATTTTCCTTCCTTTGTGCCCTAAAAATCATCTAAATTTCCACTATCTAGCAATCATGTTGGTACTTATTTTCCTAAAAATTGACTTTAGCTCTAATTTAATAACTGTAGTAACTAGGGTACTGCATAATTGTATAGACATAATGTTGCTTGATTCTATCAGTGTTCGAAATTCCATGTTATTATTATTAGTTAAATGCTCAATCAATTGCATGCTAGCTCAGTTTCAGTCATGATGTTTATATCTTCAGTATCTTTTAGTTTGACTATAGTCATTTCTTGAGGTGGCAGTAATGCCTCCCAGTTATTAGCTCTCAGTTATCAGTTATCAGTTAGTTCTGTAGAAGGTTACGATGCTTCCAGATAAGCAGCTTTGGCCATTCTTAGAACACCAATTATAGTTTTCTGGTCTGATAAGACTCTCAAGGAACTTCTAAATAAGTATTCTTGACTTAGTCTTGGGCCTCAGATTTGAGCTATCAGCTTAGTAGTTATATTAGGACATCTAGTAGGAGTAGGATTTAGCACTGAGAGGGTCGGGACTCCAGCGCACTCAGTTTCCCAGAACTACGTTGCACTGTAGGTTACTTGGCCCATTAGGCCCCAGATTTGTCCCAGTTCATGCCTTTATACCCTGGCAAGGTATATTAGGTCATATCGATGGGGCGTATACATTGAACTTCATGTTTAACTCACGTGGTTATATGTCGGTTATAGACTCTCCCACTAGTCAGTATAGTCTCAGTTAAGTTCAGTTTAGTTCAGTTCAGTATCTCAGATCCTGTACATGCCTATGACCATCCGCCAAGGTCATTATTGACCATATCAGCTATATTTCAGATGTATCAGTTTTCAGTATTTCAGTTGGTCATTTCATGTCATTTTAGTTCAATTACTTGTTCTTTCATACTTATTATACCTCAATTACTCTGTACATTCAAAGTATTGACGCATACCTTCTATGATGTATCGTATCATGATACAGGTGTAGGTTCTTTGTCCTAGCATCATCAATAGTTACCCCAAATGATATCAGCAGTAGCATTGGGTGAGTCCTCATATTCCAAGGATGATATTTACTTTCAGTTAATTCTTTATAGTTAGATTTTTGAGTTAGCTAGGGTTTGTCCCAACAACTCATCATTTATTAGTTGGCTTTTAGACATAGACATAGATATTCAATATTGTTTTTTCCCCAGATGTATTGACCTTATCAAATCAGTTTTCTTAGCTGGTTTTAGTTATTTAAATATTCCTCTTACATTTTCTTAGTTTATTAGTGTAATGATAGACCATGGGTCGGCTTGGGGTCACTTGTGGCTCCAAGTACCATGTCCCGTCCAGAGTATAGACTCGGGTCTTGATATCACTAGTCAAGGAATGCAGGACCACCATGTTGATCAACGACATAGAGTTCTCTTGGTTTTTCATATACATCTAGCAAATATAGGTAGAGAAGATGAAAAAGAACGATAGAGAGGCCAAGAGGGCCAGGAAAGGGAGCCATGGGTAATTCCAGTAGTGGCTCCGTAGTGGAAATCGACCTTCGTTTCACCAAAAGTCATCAGCCCTAACTCCCTAATTAGCCAGCATTCCATCCGAATTGAGAGGAGATCAGAGAGGCAGAGCGTCAGGATCCGAGGGCAGAGGAGCATGTCAGGCGAGCACATTTTTCTTTCTTGTAGGAAGTGTGGCAGGAAGCACCCTGGAAAGTGCATCATTGGTACTGATGGCTGTTTCGAGTGTGGGAAACTCATACATATTCTTAGAGGTCGTGCCCTAGCTACTACTTCAATGCCCCAGTAGCTTGCCCATCTCAGCAGGGTGCCTCATCTAGTGCAGGTGGCGGCCAACACCAGAATAGATTCTATGCACTATCTTCTCACCAGGAGCAGGAGGCCTCTCCCGACATGGTCACTAGTATGTTACTAGTATTCCATCTTGATATGTATGCATTTTTAGATACAGGGGATACCTTATCTTTTGTGACTCCTTATGTTTCTATTAGTTTCAGAGTCAGTCTTGAAATCCTATTAGAACCCTTCTCAGTCTGTACTCCTATCGGTGAGTCAGTCTTAGCTTGAGGGTGTACAAAAATTTTCTTGTCACAATTCTTTAAAAGGTCACCTCAGCCGACCTAGTGGAGTTAGGTATGATCAATTTTGATGTTATATTCGGTATGGATTGGTTGCATGCATGTTATGCCTCAGTCAATTGTAGAACCCGTAAAGTAGATTTTTGATTTTCGGGTGAGCAAGTCCTAGAGTGGAAGAGTAGTTCAATTGTGCTTGTAGGTCACTCTTTTTCCTATCTCAAGGATAGGAAGATGATCTCTAAGGGTTGTGTGTATCACCTAGTTTGTGTCAAGGATTCTACATCTGAAACCCCAACTCTTCAGTCAGTTCCTGTTGTATGTGAGTATCCAGAGGTGTTTCCAGATGATCTAGTAGGAGTCCTCATCGAGCGGGAGATCAACTTTGGTATTGACCTTCTCCCTGATACACAGCCTATATCCATTCCTCCTTAAAGAATGGCTCCAACCGAGCTAAAGGAGTTGAAAGAGCAGTTGAAAGATTTTCTAGATAAGGGTTTCATCAGGCCTAGTAAAATCTCCACGGGGTGCTCCCGTTCTTGAGTTTGGA
Source organism: Datura stramonium (assembly GCA_018107945.1). NCBI lineage: Eukaryota > Viridiplantae > Streptophyta > Magnoliopsida > Solanales > Solanaceae > Datura > Datura stramonium. The sequence goes on from JACEIK010016645.1 coordinate 5,314, forward strand.
AGAAGGGTGGTTCTCTTAGAATGTGCATTTATTATCAGTAGTTGAACAAGGTCACTATCAAGAATAAGTATCCCCTCCCCAGGATTGATGATCTATTCAACTAGCTTCAGGGTGCTAATTACTTCTCAAAGATAGACCTCAGATCCGGATATTACCAGCTCAGAGTTAGAGAGAGTGACATTCCAAAGATAGTTTTCAGGACTCAGTATGGTTACTATGAATGCTCCTGTAGCTTTTATGAATTTGATGAATAGGGAGTTCAAGAAGTATTTGGATATGTTCGTAATTGTCTTCATAGATGATATGCTCATATGATCTCGGAGCAAGGAGGAGCATGCCGCTCATTTGAGGATTATGTTGCAGAGTCTTAAAGATTGCCAGTTGTTTGCTAAATTCAGGAAGTGTAAATTTTTCCTGAACTCAAAATAATTTTTGGGCCATGTATTGTCTAGAGAGGGTGTGCTAGTGGGCTCTCAAAATATAGAAGAGGTGAAGAATTGGCCTAGACCTATTAACCCAAAAGATATTAGGAGCTTCTTGGGTTTAGCGAGCTATTACAGGAGGTTCATTGAGGGATTTTCATCCATTGCAACACCATTGACTAAGTTGTCCTAGAAGAAGGTCAAATTTCAATGGTCTGATCCTTATGAGAAGAGTTTTCAGGAGTTAAAGACTCAACTCACTTCATCCCTAATATCGACCCTGCTGGAGGGCATAGATAACTTTGTTGTATATTGTAATGCCTCTAGGGTTGGTCTTGGTTGTGTGTTGATGAGGCATGGTAAGTTCACTGCATATGCCTCTCGACAGCTTAAGACTCATTAGAAGAATTACGTGATGCATAACTTAGAGTTGGCAGTTGTGGTGTTTGCATTGAAGATTTGGAGACACTTCTTCTATGGGGCACATGTAGATGTGTTCACAAATCATAAGAGCCTTAAGTATGTGTTCACTCAGAAGGACTTGAATTTGCAGCAAAGGAGATGGCTAGAGCTCCTCAAAGACTATGATATGAGTTTCCTTTATCATTCGGGCAAGGCCAATGTAGTGGCGGATGCTCTCGGAAGGTTTTTCATGGAGAGTGTGTCTCATGTTTAGAATGGGAGAAAGGAGTGGGAAAAGGAGTGGGCAAAGGATGTCCATTGGCTTGCTCAGGGTTCGCCTTATTGATTCGACAGATGGTGGTGTCATTATTCAGAATGGGTCAGAATCTTCATTGGTGACCGAGGTCAAGGCTAGGAAAGATGAGGATCCTATTTTAGTGAAGCTAAAGGAAGTTGTCCGAAATCAGAAAGTGGAGGTTTTCTCCCAAGGGGGAGATGGTGTACTCCGATATTAGGGTCGATTATGCGTGCCAGTTGTAGATGCCTTGAGAGAGCGGATGTTGAGTGAGGATCATGGCTCTCGATATTCAATCCACCTAGGTGCCACCAAGATGTACCGTGATCTACGGAAGGTCTATTGGTGGAATGGTATGAAGAAGGACATAACAGAGTTTATTGCTAAGTGTTCAAATTGCCAGCAGGTGAAGGTTGAGCATCAGAGATCTGGGGGTATGCCTTAGGATATTAGTATTCCTACTTAGAAGTAGGAAGAGATTAATATGGACTTCATTATAGGATTGGCTAGAACCCGCCAACAGTATGAGTCCATATGGGTGATTATGGATAGGTTGACCAAATCAACTCAGTTCCTACCGATCAAAACTATTGATTCAGCTGAGGATTATGCCAGATTATAGATTCAGGAGTTGGTTTAGTTTCATGGAGTTTCTTTATCCATCATCTTAGATAAGGGTACTCAATTTACCATTTAGTTTTGGAGATCGTTTTAGATGGGACTTGGTACACAGGTAAAGCTTAGCACGACTTTTCACCCATAGACAAATGGTCAGGCCAAGTGGACCACTCAAGATCTTGAGGATATGTTGAGAGGGTGTCTGATTAATTTCATGGGTAGTTGGGATGATCACTTTCCTCTTATCAAGTTTGCTTACAATAATAGTTACAACTCCAACATACAGATGGCTCCATTTGAGGCTCTTTACCGGGGGAGGTGTGGATCAGCCATTGGATGGTTTGAGGTAGGTGAGGCTACGTTGATAAGGCCAGATTCAGTTCATGAGGCTATGGAGAAAGTTCAGCTTATTAGGGAAAGGCTGAAAATAGCTCAGAGTCGTCAGAAATCATATGCGGGACGTTAGGCGGAGAGAGCTTGAGTTTGAGGTTGATCATTGGGTAATTTTGAAAGTGTCTCCCATGAAAGCCGTGATGAGGTTTGTGTCATGCCCAACCTTAGGAGGCATGACTGACACTTGGTGCCGTATTGGGATCTGACTGAGCTGACTAAGCCTAAGCACTCCTGGTGCAGGGCTAATGCTAACTCTGATATCAAGAAAATAATGGGTTATATCTCAGATGTAAACACATCCCCCGGCCGACAAGGCCTTATAGCCACCTGTCATAGGAAGACAGCTAACCAGAAATACATAGCAATAGAGAGTCTTATGTGGGACGACAAGGCCACCATGATGTCTAGTTATAACTGAAACTTATATCTGATGCTAAACTAAGCTATAGCCGACAAGGCCGCTAACTATCAACTAAACAGGGCCACACGCGGCCAACATACAAGATAAAACACATACGGGCCCCACACGGCCAACAACAGCTAACCACAGGGAAAATAGAAACAATCTGCAAGCCTCTAGGAGTAATATAATGGTCGGGACAGGGCCCCGACCTACCCGTGAACTATACAATCAAAAAGATTAAACCTTCTATTTATAAGCTCCGGAGGAAAGGAGCCGACTCTTCTGCTAATCCTGGCTGGAAGCTAAGGGGGATCTGCTCCTCGTCTATTCATACCTGCAGGCAAGTAATGCCGCACCCCAAAAGGGCATCAGTACAACATGTACGAGTATGTAAGGCAATAACTGTAAATAACTGAATATAAAATATAGAACTAAAAATGAATGAAAGACAAAGGATAGGAGTCATACCTAAGTAGCTGGATTCTCTATTATCTAGCCTATTAATAACTAAGAAAACAAGAGCCTTACTTGGCCCCATAAGCTGGGAGGTACAACCAGCAAAAAACAACCCACTTGGGGCCCCCATAAGCCCTGGTGAGTACACTTCAATCTATATACGCCTAACAAGGACATAATGGGTCAACTGGTAACTATAGTCATCCTACCAGTCCCCTGGGTCTGCAATTGAGCCCGCTCGGCCCCTGACTATAGCCGTGTCTGAGTCCAGTGGACTCCTAATATCTGCACCCCAGGAACCAGGCTCTTTGGGGGTGTGGTACCGATACGACATATGTATAATAGTCCAGCCATAGAATGAACTCTGTGAGGACCCTGGACCCCATATTCGTCCCTCGCAGACGGCATGCCGCTCTTTTTGGAGCAACGTCATCTCGCCCCTGGTGGGCGTCGGCATAGCTAATAACCCTGGGGTTGGTCATGGAGGGCTATATAGGTAAATCAAATCCCAAACCACGCGTAGATTACTAGTCTCAGCTAATAATAACAACTATTCATGATTAACGTACTTCTGATTCTCTTACTGGGATTTAGACTGAGCTATAATGCTATAGGAACTAACTTGCCGAAGGAATTTGCCTTAATATACCTCAATCGCTGCTTTCTGATTAGCAGACGAGTTCTAATTCGTATTTAACAGCTCTTCCCAACTGAAAGCATATTATTGGGAGAATAGGTTTGGTCTTAATACTAAATTCGGCAAAAAGTAAAACTTTATATAAAAATATTAACTATATTTCAACTTAATGGAACACGGTCGAGAACTCGTTATTTATCCAAAGTCTAGAAGGGAGAAATGCTTACTTGAAGCTTGTGATCGTATAGAAATTAGTTTTGCACAATTCTGACGACTTTGGCTCGGTGGGACAACGATTCGACGGACGAATTTCATGAAATAACTCCGTAGAGATGCTCTATATGACCTTAAACTTCAATACCCAAAGTTAATCGGAGTTTGGACGGCATTTGGTAGCGTAATCAAACGAATTTCACTTGATTTTCTCTGTTCCCTAACCTCTCTGGCCGCTGCTATCTTTTGGAAATGATTTAAAACAAAGGAATACTTATATATATAGGAGGGCAAGGCACCAGGGAGGTGCCTCGTACCATCCATCACAACAACCTTGGTGCCGCACCGCACCTGGCATCGCCAAGGTGCTGGCGCGCTGCGCTGGCTGGTGCTCTACCGGCTGGCGCGTCGCGCTGTCCCTGTGCAGCCTGACCTCTCTTGACCAAACTTTTGAGGCTTCTTTAAACGCGTCGTAATCTCTTTGTCTACTTCAAACTCACGCGTACGCCTACTATTCGTTAACTTTCACAGGGTGTAACATCCTTCCCCCCTTAGGAACATTCGTCCTCGAATGTCAACTCTATTTACAGGGGTTTATCTCTTTTAGGATTATTATTCCAGAAAATTATTCACAAAGTATCCCATGTAACATGGACTATCTGAAAGCCCTGAAACTCAGAAAATTCCAATACAGGCACTTCATATAACGCTATAACAACTATTTCACAATAAGGCTGGAGTCAACTGAGCAATATATATAACACAAATCATGAAATAGCAACTGAATCGATAACTTACCTTAACTGCATCGTCTGGACTAAGCCTGAAACGAATGAGGGTATCTAGTTCTCATATCATCTTCAGCCTCCTAAGTCATTTTTTCTCTGTTCTTGTTCCTCCACAATACTTTAACAGAAGCGACATCTTTAGTTCTTAGCCTGCACACCTGCCGATCCAATATAGCTACTGGAACCTCTTCATAAACTAGCTCTTCCGTGATTTTGACATCCTCAACTGGCACAATTCGGGAGGGATCTCCTATGCACTTTCGTAGAATCGATACATGAAACATTGGGTGAACAGATTCTAATTTTGAAGGCAGATCTAGCTCATATTCCACCTGGCCCACTCTCCGGAGGATTTGATATGGTCCAATAAACCTTGGGCTAAGCTTGCCCTTCTTACCAAATCTCATCATGCCCTTTCGGTGAAACCTTCAGGAATACCCAGTCACCCACATCAAACTCTAAGTTCCTTCGACGCACATCATCATAGGACTTTTGGCGTCTTTGAGCTGTTAGCAAGCGCTCTCTGTTAAGTTTCACCTTTTCTTCTGACTGATGAATAATATCTAGCCCAATCAATCCCAATTCTCCTACCTTGAACCAACCAACTGGGGATCTGCACTTCCTTCCATATAAAGCTTCATAAGGCGCCATCTGAATTGCTGAATGGTAACTGTTGTTATACACAAATTCAATAAGTGGCAAGTGCTCATCCCAGTTGCCTCCGAAGTCCAAGACGCACGCCCGTAGCATATCTTCGAGCATCTGAATTGTGCGTTCTGCTTGCCCATCTGTCTGAGGATGGAAGGCTGTACTCAGGTTAACCTGTGTCCCCATACCTTTCTGGAAAGATTTCCAAAATTTTTCTGTGAATTGTTCCCCTCTGTCAGAAATAATTGATACTGGAACACCACGCAATCGTACTATTTCCCTGATATACAATTTGGCATAGTCCTCAGCTGAGAAGGTAGCCTTCACCGGCAGAAAATGAGCTGACTTCATCAACTTGTCAATGATGACCAAGATAGAATCAAATTGATGCCTAGTACAGGGTAGCCCTGTTACAAAGTCCATATTAATCGCCTCCCATTTCCACATAGGCACTGCTATCTCTTGTGTCAGTCCGCCGGGTTTTTGATGCTCGTCTTTTACCTGTTGGCAATTAGGACATTGAGCGCAAATTCTGTTACTTCCTTTTTCATCCCCGTCCACCAATAAATTTCTTTTAGATCACGGTACATCTTCGTTGAACCTGTATGAAGAGAATATCGGGAATAATGTACCTCGCTCATAATATGCTGGCGAAGTCCTGCCGCATCCGACACACAAAGGCCCTATACCTCAAAACTACATCTCCAGTTACCCTGAATCTACTATACGGATGGCCAGATTGGCTAACTGATGTAATTCTCGAGCTAGTTCCTGCTGTTCTGGCCTCAGGTATGCTGAACTCCCCATAGATTTGTGACTTAGGTCATCTGCTACAACATTAGCTTTTCCTGGATGATACAAAATATTTACATCATAGTCTTTCAATAATTCTTACCAGCGGCGCTGCTGCAGATTTAACTCTTTCTGTGTGAAGATATACTTGAGGCTCTTGTGGTCAGTGAAAATATCTACATGAACGTTGTACAAATGGTGCCTCCATATTTTTAAGGCATAGATGACTGCAGATAACTCCAGGTCATGGGCGGGGTAGTTCTTTTCATGTTTCCTCAGTTGCCTGGAAGCGTAAGCAATTACTTTACCACATTGCATCAGAACACATCTTAAACCGACACCCGAAGCATCATAATACACTACATACCCTTCTGACCCATGTGTCAAAGCTAATATGGGTGCTGATGTCAGTCTATTTTTCAGCTCCTGGAAACTCTGTTCACATGCTTCAGTCCAGTGAAATTTGGCTGTCTTCTGAGTTAACTTGGTCAAGGGTGCTGACAGAGTACAAAACCCTTTTACAAACCTCCTATAATAACCGGCTAATCCCAAAAAACTGCGTACCTCTGTCGGAGTTTTCGGCCTAGGCCATGTTTTTACCGCCTCAATCTTCTGGGAGTCTACCTGGATACCAGCTGTTGACACAACATGACCCAGAAAGGATATTGAATTTAGCCAAAACTCACACTTGGAAAATTTGCATATAACTGTCGATCTTTGAGAATCTGGACCACTGTCCGTAAATAATCCCGATGTTCTTATTCTAAGCGGGAATACACCAGAATATCATCAATTAATACTATCACAAATAGGTCCAGATATGGTGTAAAGATACTGTTCATCAAGTCCATAAACACCGCTGGAGCATTCGTCAACTTGAAGGACATGACTAGAAATTCAAAGTGGCCATATCTGGTCTTCAAAGTAGTTTTTGGTATATCTCTCTCCCGAACTCGAATCTGATGATACCCAAATCTTAAATCAATCTTGGAAAAACATTTCACCCCCTGTAACTAATCAAACAAATCATCTATTCTGGGAAGCGGGTACTTATTCTTGATAGTGACTTTATTCAGCTGTCGATAATCTATACACATACGGAGGGAGCCATCTTTCTTTCTCACAAATAAAATCGGCGCACCCCACAGTGAAGTACTCGGCCTGATAAAACCCTTATCTAGCAAATCTTTCAACTGCTCTTTCAATTCTCTAAGCTCTGCAAGTGCCATTCAGTATGGAGGAATTGATATAGGCTGAGTATCTGGTAATAAGTCAATTGAAAAGTCGATTTTCCGTTCTTGGGAAATACTAGGAAGCTCATTTGGAAATACATCTGGAAATTCATTGACCACCGGAATAGACTAAAGAGTCGGAGGTTCCGCTTGGACATCCTAAACCCTGTCAATATGATAAATACATCCCTTTGCTATCAATTTTCTCTCCCAAAGATAGGAAATAAACCTACCTTTCGGCGTAGCCGCACTACATTTCCACTCCCGTATTTCCTCCCCAGGAAAGTGGAATCAGACATTCTTGGTCCAACATTCAACATTGGCATAACATAGAGCTAGCCAATCCATACCCATAATTGCATCAAAGTCAATCATATCTGATTCTACCAAATCTGCTAAAGTCTGGCGACCAACGATCTTTACTGTACACCCTCGGTAGACCCTCCTAGCTATAATGGAATCACCGATGGGGGTAGATACAAAAAAAGATTGCCGAAGTAATTCCAGCGTGATACTGAACTTCTGGGCCACTAACGGTTTAACATAAGATAAAGTGGAGCCTGGGTCTATTAAAGCATATACGAAATGAGAGCAAATGTCCAGCATACCTGTCACAACATCCATTGACGACTCTGACTCCCGTCGCCCCTGTAAAGCATATGCGCGATCTGGACTGGGGCCTGAACTGGAGGCCCCTGATTTGCCTCGGCCTCTACCAGCTGGAACTGAGAGTCTACGCCCTGCTGAAGGGGCTGGGGCACGTGATCCCACTAAAGATCTATCCTGTCAATCCCAATTGCCATGACCTACGGCCAGGCAGTCCCTCATCAATGACCCTCTTGCCCACATGCATAACATGCTGTGGAACCATACCTGCATGCCCCAAAATGACGTCGGCTGTAAATAGGGAAAAGTGGTACAGTAAATCTGCTCTGCTACAACCCCCTCTGCTGTTGTGATCCTGTCAACCGTGAGCTTTCGCCGAGCCCTGGCTGTCCCCAACAACCAAACCTGCTCCCCTGCTGCTGTTGTGGAGGTGGGGGTATGGGTTTCCTGTCTGATAATCGTCATTTGGGTCCACCCTAGGACTCTGTCTGCATATCACTAGGTCTAGTCCTGTGGCACTGCTCCTGACTTGCCCTCTCTATCCCTCGCTGCCGCTGCCAGATCCCCTCAATAATCTAGGCAAATGCCTGAACATGAGCAATATCCATGTCCTCTCGCAAGGTAGCTGTGATACAGGTCTCCACGTGTTCTAGATTCAGCCCCATAATGAACCGGTACACCCTGGCTGGCATAGTATCTACAAAGGCCGGTGCATATCGGGCCAAGGAATCAAACCTCATAGCATATTCTCGAACATTCATCGAACCCTGCTCCAGGTTTAAAAATTGATCTATCATGGCTGGCGGATCTCCCATGGCAAATAATGATCTAAGAAGGCCTCTAAAAAGCTGGCCAAGCCGGAGGGGGAACATCTTTTCCTCGGGACCTTTCCCAACTCTCGTACCATAGTACTGCAATGTCCCACAACCGAAACACTTCTAACTCCACTGATTCTGTAGGGGTGACATGCATTACCATGAAATTCACTGCAACTAGTCCAGGAAATCTTTAGGGTCCTCATCCCGATATGCCCCTGTGAATTGCAGGGGACTCAGAGCAAGGAACTCTCAGACCCTCGAACTACCAGGCCCTCCTAGAGATTCTGCAACCACCGATACCACGGGCTAAGGCTGTGCGGCCATCATCTGAGCCAACATAACAACAACACTCCTTATCTCCATATCGGACGGTATCGGTATAGGTACTACTGGAGGGGGTGCCGACACATTTGCCACTCCGAGCGGCTCCTGGTGTGGTGGATAATGTTGGAGAGATCGAGATTAAACCTCGCTGTCGCCCTCGAATCTGGCTGACTCTGACTAGGGCACCCTGCTAGTGCCCTCTTCTGCTGCCATGTCCAATCTCCTGCCAGTCTTGGGGTGTCACGGGTCTGACATTTCTCTGTAGACAAAAGAATATGGTAAGCTCAGGGATTCAACCCTATACCGTATAGATCTATAGCACGATTGGATAAGAAAGAAGAGTAACCATCCTATCATGCCTTGCAGCCTCCTGCCTATAGTATGTGGTGCACAACACATCCATAGACACGAATCTACTTAGCACGACTTGCAGACTCCCTGGGATACGATCTTCTCTGATACCAAGTTTGTCATGCCCCACCTTAGGAGGTAGGACTAGCACCTGGTGCCCTACTGGGATCTGACTGAGCTGACTAAGCCTAAGCACTCCTAGTGCAGGGCTAATGCTAACCCTGAAATCAAGAAAATAACGGGCTATATCTCGGCTATAAACACAGACCCCGGCCGACAAAGCCATATAGCCACCTGTCACAGGAAGAAAGCTAACCAGAAACACATAGTAAGAGGGAGTTCTATGTGGGCCGACAAGGCCACCATGAT